>JACXGJ010000069.1:16752-72648 GCA_016801105.1 Esox niger | reverse complement strand
TTGCTTTCAGTTTGTTCTTTTGTTTCCTTTGTTCATTAAACACATGGATCACTACCAGCATACCGTCTCTGCGCCCGTGTCCTTCCACCAATTCAAACAGATTCTTGACAGGAAAAAAGTATTTTATCCCCTGCTGATTTTGTAAGTTTGGCCACTGACAAAGAAATGTCAAAATTTTTTATGGTAGGTTTATATGAACTGTCAGAGACAGAATAACATAAAAATAATTCAGAAAAACACATGAAAAATCTTTTAAGAATTTATTTGGATTTTAATGAGGGAAATAAGTATTTGATCCCCTTTCAATCAGAAAGATTTCTGACTTCCATATGTCTTTTATACAGGTAACGAGGTGAGATAATGAGCACACTTAAAGGGAGAGCTCCTAATCTCAGCTTGTTACCTGTATAGAAATCACCTGTCCACTGAAGAAATCAATCAGATTCTAAACTCTCCACCATGGCCAAGACCAAAGAGCTATCCACGGATGTCAGGGACATGATTGTAGACCTATGCAAGGCTAGAATGGGCTACAAGAAGCAAGCAGCTTGGTGAGAAGGTGTCAACAGTTGGTGCGATTATTCGCAAATGGAAGAACTGTCAATCTCCCTTTGTCTGGGGCTCCATGCAAGATCTCACCTCATGGAGTTGCAAAGATTATGAGAACGGTGAATGATCAGCCCAGAAGACTATGGTCACCAAGACATCAATTGGTAACACACTACGCTGTGAATGACTGAAATCCTGCAAAGCCAGCAATGTCCCTCTGCTCAAGAAAGAACATTTACAGGCCCGTCTGAAGTTTGCCATTGAACATCTGAATGATTCAGAGGAGAACTGGGTGAAAGTGTGGTGGTGAGATGAGACCAAAATCAAGCTATTTGGCAACAACTCAACTTGCTGTGTGTGGAGGAGTAGGAATGCTGCCTTTGACCCCAAGAACACCACCCCCACCGTCAAACATGGAGGTGGAAATATAATGCTTTGGGGGTGTTTCTCTGCTAAGGGGACAATACAACTTCTCTGCATCAAAGGGACGATGGACAGGGCCATGTACCGTCAAACCTTGGGTGAGAACCTCCTTCCCTCAGCCAGGATATCGATAATGGGTCGTGTATGGGTATTCCAGCATGACAATGACCCATAACACATGGCCAAGGCAACAAAGGAGTGGCTCAAGAAGAAGCACATTAAGGTCCTGGAGTGGCCTAGCCAGTGTCCAAACCTTAATCCCACAGAAAATCTATGGAGGGAGCTGAAGGTTCGAGTTGCCAAATGCCAGCCTTGATACCTTAATGACTTGGAGAAGATCAAAAAGGAGTGGGACAAAATCACTCTGGAGATGTGTGCAAAACTGGTGGCCAACTACAAGAAATGTCTGACCTCTGTGATTGCCAACAAGGGTTTTGCCACCAAGTACTAAGTCAAATTTGTTAAATACTTATTTCCCTCTTTAAACTCCCAAATTTTGACATGCGTTTTTCTGGATTTTTTGGTTAATCTGTCTCTCCCTGTTCAAATAAACCTACCATTCAAATTATAGACTGATCCTTTCTTTTTCAGTCGGTATACGTACAAAATCAGCAGGGGATCAAATACTTTTTTGTTCAAAAGTAGCCATTATTTTTTGTTAAATAAAGGTTTCATATTTTTTTATGAAACCTTTATTTAATCAGGATCATTGAGATTAAAATTAGATTTTCCAAGAGCGTCCTGGCCAAGAATAGGCAGTCATAAGTAATACAGAATACAGTACAACAAATACAAGTACAAGTTTAATCAATATAACCATATGACACTTACACAATTTTTCTGCAGATGTTGACAGAACATAATTAAAAACATTGACCAGGAAGGGAATCAGATTCCAAGTCCATCATCAATGATTTAGGAATGCTAAGAGAGACGAGATCTTGTAGTTCAAAACGATTTTGAAAGGTGTTCCAAGCTTAGTAAATAAAGGCACCTTTCCCAAAATGTTTTCTGACCAAAGTAAGTAAAAAAACATCCTGTGAAAATAAAAACATTTTTATTAATAAATGAACATAAATATAAGGGCAATATGGCTTTGTAAACAAAGGTATAGCAGTGTCTAAGTATATGGAAAGCTAGGGAAGACCATCCAACTCCAGCATATACAGTGCAATGGTGTGTAATACTGTTTAGTGAATACTGTTGAAAGATGTGTCTATAACACCATATTAGGTTTTATGCAGATCTTTTTCTCTTCATTAAATTCTAAATAGCGGACCTATTGAAATCTTGAGGCAAACATTTTACTTGTGAGGTGATGCATCTACATTTAAGTCTGGAAATATTTGGACACGGACACAATTTTCATTATTCTGGCTCTGTACCCATCACAACGGATTTTAAATGAAACAACCGAGATGCCATTGAAGTGCAGACATTCAGCTTTAATTCAAGGTGTTGAACAAAAATATGGCGTGAAACGTTTAGGAATTGCAACCACTTTCATACACAGACCCCATATTTCAAGGGCTCAAATGTAATTGGTCAGATCAACACAATCATAAATAAAATGTTCATTTTTAATAGGTTGTCGAGAATCCTTTGCAGGCAATGACTGCTTGAAATCTGGAACACATGGGCATCCCCAGGTGAATATTCTGCAATGGATGAGTCAATCACTGGGTTGAGATCAGGTGGTTGACCCGACCATTGCAATATATTCAAATTCTTTGCCTTAAAAACTCCTGGGTTGCTTTTGAAGTATGTTTTGGGTCATTGTCCATCTGTAAAGTGCAGCGCCGTCCAATCAACTTCACTGAATTTGGCTAAATCTGAGCAAACAATATATCCCTATACACATCAGAATTAATCTGGCTGCTTCTGTCAACAGTCACATCATCAATAAACACTAGTGACCCAGTGCCATTGGAAGCCATGCATGCCCATGCCATAACACTGCCTCCACCATGTTTTACAGTTGATGTGGTATGCTTCGAATCATAAGCCGTTCCCACCTTTCTCCATACTTTTTCTTCCCATCATTCTGGTACAGGTTGATCTTAGTTTCATCTGTCCAAAGAATGCTGCTCCAGAAATGTCTTTTTTAGATTTTTTTTGGCAATGTCTATTCTAGCCTTTATATTCTTGAGGCTAATTAATGGTTTGCACCTTGTGGTGAACCCTCTGTATTTTCTTTCAACATTTCTGTGTTATAAATACATTTCTTATATTTTGAGATGCTGGATTTTTGTTTTCCATGAGCTCTAAGCCGTAATCATCAAGAATGACACAAAAAAGGCATGACATTTCACTTTATGAGTAATGAATCTTTAATATATGAATATATAGTGTCACTTTTTAATTTTAATTATGGGAAAAAATGAACTTTTCCACAATATTCTAATTGTTGTGAGATGCACCTGTATATATAGGAACAAGAGTTCAGACTCATATGCACTCGCTGCTACTTGCAGTCCTTTCAGCTCCTAACACTGCAACCATTACCAGCACTCATATTAATGAACAACGTAGACTGAGGACATGTGGTGGATATAGCACTCATACCACATTTATTATAAGATGACCTTACCTGAGTGTCTACAATGTCCAGTAGACAAATGAAAGCTATCACCTGTGCTCATGGCTGTGCTGAAGGCCTACAAAAGGCTGAGGTATTGAGGCGGGGTTGTCATCTGCGTCATCTACTTGGAATGAGCTTCAAAAGGTCATGTATTTACAGGAGCTTGTCCTTTAATTCATTTAAACAATGAAAAATTAAGTGGATGGATATCAGTGGTTCGACCTCAAGATGCACTAGTCTTCTGCAAAACCATCTTGCTGCTCAACCTGTCAGTTTGCATTTTTATTCATATCCATCACTTTGTTGTTTTTATATTGTAAATGTGTCTTCGTGGGCTTCTGTTTTGGCCTGGTCTGTTTTGTAAAAGGGATTGTTAATATCATTGAAACTAACCAGATAAAATAAAGGTAAGAAAATATTGAAACATAAATACCAATAAATATCAAGCCCCTCGGTTTTCTATCATGTCTTCCCCCATTCTACGTGGTTTGGGTTCTGCTCACAGATTGGGTTCTATTCACAGCCTAATAAAAGCCTCAGGTTGTACTTTATACCGTATATAGACTACAGTAGTCCCTTTCATCATCAGTGGCTCTCTGGATCCCATCCTGACTGAGCCTGCGTTTTGTTTATGTTTGTGTCCCAAATGGCAATCTACTCTCAACATAGGGACTTACTTGAAACCTGAACCAGACATGACAGAGAACACGCTAAAAGATATGTAGGATATAGGGTGCCATTCAGGAAGAAACCTGTCCGTCTCCACACAGATGGACTAACTGCTGGTGAAATCTTCCTAAAAGTGTTTATCTTTGATCTGCTCTTCTCCTGCTCAGTTGGTGTTGATGTCCCTTTATTTTCCCTGATATGTCCCAGATTTTTGAATATTAACATCCCCCTCTGGCTTTTTGGCTGCTGCGTATCCAAGAAGATTACCGCTGCTCTGTTTCCCTCTCCTTGTCTTTGTGCCAGTATACAGACATGGCTTAGCTGAACAGAGTGTCATGGTTGTCTGTTGCTTACACAATAGCTGATTTATGCTATCTCTGTTAGTAACTGTTCTCTTAAAATGCAGAATCAGCCCCCTCTGGGAAAACAACCACTTACAGATACAGAGAATACTGGCCAGAAGTTTTTTTTTGCAGGAGTCATTGTGTTAATAATATCCCAGAGTTCCACGCTCTGAGACCACACTGCACCACTACAGCCAAGCCCTTTCTTCTTTCTTTGTCTTTTTTCGTGATGAAAACGACAGGTCATCATGACCACCACCCTTGTAGACTGACTGGATCCTTCTTGAATCTTCTGTCTTTGCAAACATTGTTCTTATAAAACCAGTGCATTTGAGGGAGTGCTGCCCATTTCAAGTCAATTCATCCATTTTCATGCAGCTCACATGCTTTAATGTTATATAATCGGGTTGATGCCTGAAGTTTTCTTGACATTTGTATTTTATATTGTGATTGAGTGTACCTGTAATACATTTTTCTGTTTCGCCATGCCGGACTGGCTTAATTTAACATGTGGGGATTAGCTAGGTCTATGTAAAGTCATTCAATTCCCTGTCCTTAATCCTGTCTCTGGTTCTGCTTTTATTAACAAAGTGAATAAAGCAGGATCTACCCTTAAGCTACCTGCAGATTCTAGCCCCCATCTCACCTGTTTACATTGCCTGTGTATTCACTTTAGAAAATTGCATTTCCTCCTTAAATATTTGCTTTATTAATGTTGTCCGGTGTGGTAATTAATCTCTTCAACAAAAGGTACCATCTGGCTGACCCAAAAATGCAATTATACTTCCTATTCAGTGATTAAGATGAATTTCCTCTGAGAGGGTACAACTGAAAACCTTGCATGCTGAGGGACGAGCCAGCTCTTTTACCTTCTTCGATTCCACCTCCTCCCCCGAATCCTCCCCAGCTCCTGCTCCTCCCTCTTATCCTCCACCTTCCCCTGCATCTCCGCCCTCCTGCACCTCCTCCACCTGCTCACAATTTCTTCTCCTCCAACACCCAGCACACCACTGCAGTGCAGTCCATGTACAGAGACAACCTCTATAATGAAAATTAATACTGCCCCTAGGAACCGTATAGATTTCCATTATGAGGTCCATTTGTTGGGCACTTGATGTCCACACAAGCTCTGCTCATTTCTTTCCTGTCCCTCAGGCCTGTCCCATCGAAATCTGTTACAAAACAGGCTAAACAAGGCTAATCTCTTGGACAGGCCCTGTCCCATGTCCCCAGGGGGGATATTTCTCTCAGAGGACGTATCGTAAAAGACACCCTCTATTTTCTGCTTTTAACCTGGGCCTGCATTATGGGCACTGGACAAAAATAGTGCACTACAAAAATCATGTTCCATTTAGAACAGGTGCTTCCCTCATTTGTCCAACACCAGTCTGTCTCCTCCAAACACATCAAGAGGGTTTGGCCAGGCTATACTTCCAGTTAATTATTGAGATTAATACAGGCTTGTTTTATGAGTGGAAGTAAACACAAATAGGGAATAGCTTCAAACATGTGTTCATAAAGGGCCTTGAGTTGTTGAGTGAGTACATACATGATGACACAGAATCAAATAACTAGGTGTTAAAAGCCCTGCATGATTATCATAAGCACAATTTGTGTAAAAAAAAGAAATGCAAGAAATTACTAGACTTTTTTAATCCTTCTCCCTGATTGTGAGACCCAGGCATGCGATTATCAGTAATGATCTCATAGTCGCTGGAGCCCTGTTAGGGGAAACATTTATGCGTTTACAGCATGCACAAGTTGCCTTCTGGTGTACGAACCGCACAGTACACCTCATAGGATCTCTCCCGACTCCTTAATAATTAAGTGCTAACAAATCATTCATAAGGAAATTGGATTCCCAGTGGCCTCGCAAAAACGTACCACCAATCACCAGGCAACGAGATGTCATCTCTGTTTTGCTATTTTTATGATTCCCCCCGCCCTCCGTGGGAGGGTCCAGGTCAGGAGTACCGCCAACGCCACTGAAGCTCTGTAACCAGAGTTTGAACCTGCCGTGAGAAGACATGTTTTGTTCAGCCTGACTGCGACGCTGGAGACTGAGGGGAAAGAAAGAAAGACAGGGCTGTGTGGGTGGGGCGGCTGGGGTGGAGGAGAGTATCAGGCAGGGGAGATGTCGTTCAGGCGGAGGGAGCTGAGTCATCCGGCTGTGACGGTAATGGGAGCAGGCAGATGTCTCAGACAGCTGCTGCTAATGGTTCCCCCATACTGAGAGGAGGCTGACCTGGGAACTGGCCCTCTCCCTCACCAACCAGACCTCACCTTACCAACCCCTTATCAGCTGGTTAAAACAGGGAAGAAGAGGGACACTTGGCTGGTTTTAACATGGCCTGTCGGGTCAACCTGGGGTCACCTGGTTCTGCAGCTGATCTGGATTCTGCCTAAAGACACAGAACACGGCCCACTTGCCTTTACTGACCTGTTGGTCATGACACAAGAAGGTCATGTTTGCTTCTAATTTTCACACAGCACTGCCAAAAGAGGACTGGCAAAACCTCAGCGTCTGTCCCCGCTCTAGGTTTCTTCCTAAGTTCCGACCCCACTATGGACATGGATGCCATTTACCAGAAAAACATAGAGATGCTAAAGCAAAAATGTTCATGGGGAGTTTGTATAGTCATTGCGGAACATGCTGTTGCACAGCAACTGTATACTTAATGGATTGAAAAAACACTTAAAATGTTGATGCTCTTGACTCAACTATGACTTAAGGATAACTATGAACCTGATTCAAGCCTTTGTTCCGCCCCTTAATATAAAATAAATGTATTTGGGTGAAAAGTTGTGGAAGGGGGGTTGTTGTTAAATATT
Organism: Esox niger; assembly: GCA_016801105.1. Taxonomy (NCBI): domain Eukaryota; kingdom Metazoa; phylum Chordata; class Actinopteri; order Esociformes; family Esocidae; genus Esox; species Esox niger. The sequence goes on along the minus strand of JACXGJ010000069.1, from coordinate 65,250 downwards.
TAAAGGTAGGGTAAAATGTTTAGAGTGCTACAGGGATTCACATTTGTTCTCGCCAGGAGAAGGCGGAAAAACAGCAGCACAACCATCTGGTCCTGAACCTCTCAATAGATATGAGATGATCCAAGGGTCAGATGGGGGATCATTTGAACACTTCCCTTTGTTTAAAAGCAGTGAAAACAGGTCTGAATGCAGGAAATACCTAAATATAAGCTTACAAATGAAAAAGAGCACCTTTCTGACATGGCATTCCCTTCTATTTAGCTGGCTGCATTTGCCAGCTGCTTGACTGCCACAAAACGAGGGTGATTAAAACAATATTGTTTGGAAACGAGGGGGATAATCACAATATTGTTTGAATACCGAGGGTGATTATGACAATATCGTTTGGAAACCAAGGGAGATTATCACGACATCGTTTGGAAACAGCAACTGTGGCGCCAAATGATTCGTTTTCGGTGTTGAGCAGAGGATGGTTGTGTAGCCTGTGTTTAGGTTCTGCTACGCTTTGTTGATCAATAACTTTCAGTAATCAATTACTTAATTGCATACATTATTACACCATTGAATAAATAAGAATTGGAATAAACAGTGGCCATTAGGTCAGAGGAACCAAACAAATATATGGATAACTCAGGAACTTTGACAGTCTGTTAAGTCTGTAACAGATCTTTCAAGAAACAAGTCACTTATTGCTGTTTGGAGTCCAGCAACATGCATGTTGTGTTCTTTCTCCATGCAAGAGAGAGCACAGTTTATGTGAAAATTATTTAATTATTTTGGAGGTTAAGGTTTTTTGATGGATTTTTTTGAATGAAAACCATGACTGGCTGTTTTCATGCCATGGAAATAATTATTCATTTTTACCATTAAAAGTAATGTAATTAATATTACCATTTCATCAAATGAAGTGAGCCCCCCCAACATGTCAATATGTATTTTGCAATTTGGAAGCAACTCATCAAAGTGTCTCCACAAGATGAATTTCAATAGCAGAGTTGAACCACAGAAACCAAAGAAATAGATCTTGATCAATCAATAACCTGTCTGTAAACCACTTTATAAGCCAGAATGGGAATGTCTGCTTTCTGTGTTTGTGTATATAATGTATATAAAGCATTTATATGTTCTAATCAAGGAGTGGAAGGAATATTTACTGCAGATCAACATCTGATGAACAGTCAACTTCAGTCACTTAGTGCAAGGCACAATCCCTGTATAACCACCCAATAACTCTGACCCTGACATCCACCTGTCTACTACATATTTATTTAAAATAATTCAGTGTTGTTCATGTTGTATATGTATTGTATCTATCATATCCACCTACCTCATGTACATTACACCTGCACTAAAAAAGATGTATTGATTCCAGCATTATATATAAATCACTTCCACTATCATTATGTAAATATTAATACATGCACAATCATTTTTATTTCCAGCACCCTTTATACCCTGCTCATAGCACTACTGTCTCACCAGTCATACCATAATATTGTTTGGTTTATTTTGTGTACTGTATATTGCAGTCGGTGACTCTTGTTCAGTGTCCTTTGTTTAAGTCTTATGAGTAAGCACATTGTGAGTCTGTATAATCAAGAGTCAAATTCCTTGTATGTGTAGACAGATCTGGTGAATAAAGCAGATTCTGATGCTGATAAAGGCAGATAATACGTAGACAATACAATACACAACACAATCACTATAATACAATCAAAATAGCTGAAAAATGCCACATCAGAACACAACACAAATAACAACCATAACATAGCTACGATGTGGACAAAACAAAATAGGCTATCATTCATTTGGGACAAAGAAAAACTGTCATCTTGCAAGCCAACTCTCTCAATTAAATAAATAATGTGTCACTAACTTTCATGTGATTCTCCTTCAAGTGTTAATTATTCAGTTTTGTTGTCAACAAATAAAATGTTTTGAATGTTGAAAGGAAAGTCAAATCTCTTATAAATAACAAGAACTATAACCATCACTCTTCCCCATCAGCTCTCACTCATCATCAATAGGGAAAAGGTCATTTTATTCTAATTTCATTCACTTTTAAAGCAATGATTCTGTTGTTTGCCACAGGCGATGAAGAAATTATTGTCCGTCTCAACATTACTGCCACAAACATTTAATTATTTTCATTGAATACATTTGGTTCTTATCTTGCCCGCCTGCATGTGTACGCACCACTCATTTGTCACCTGCCCTGATTTAATTCAGCCATTATCTATGGTGAATATTGTCCTCAGCATTCCTCTCCATTGCTGTTGATTATAGTGTTCTGAGTGATTCAATTTCAAATGACTGTCATTATGGACGTGTTTTGGAGCGAGATGAGTAGAGTGCTTTGAATTAGTAATAAAAGGTCATTTTCTCTGGTCTGGAGGCATGAACAGATGACAGTGCATTGAGAAAATGACAGTAAAATCTGGAATGTACACTCACTGGGCCTGCAGCAGAATTTGGTAGTTCACCGGTGTTGTAAGCCACACAGTCGTATAACTGGGTGGTTGCATAAAAAACGAGTCTTTATTTGCATCCGGTGAGACTAGCCACACAGGAGCTAATCCGCTATTTACATCCACCCAAATGCATGACGCATTACGTGACGGATAGCAAGGTGCATCAACCGTAGGAGACGCCAGATACTGGTCACTTGGCGCTGGCCGCTAACTCCTTAGCACAGACGGTAGGATGTCAGTCACATAATCTCCTGGTCGTGAGTTGGATCCTCGCAAGGGGCATGGCTTTTGCTCGGTTTCGTTGCACTGTAGTTGTTTAATGACAAAATTAAAAAAGACAAAGTTGATAACTACGTGCTTCAACGGTTGCAGGTGCCTAAGGAGGATTCAATTATAAACGGTAGGCTATATTAAACAACTAAATATAATTTTTCAACAATGTTGTTTTCTCGCTGTTTGTATAATTAAACAAAAATATTCAATGTGCAAATCATTCGCTATGTCCGGCTAATTTAGCAAATGTTAGACGTTGGCCAAGTAATTTAGCAAACATTAGCGAGCAATTTTACTACCTAGTAGTAGCGGTAGTGCTAGCTCTAGCTGGCTACAGCTAAACATTATTGGGCAAAATGTTAAACTTTCACATCTCCTGCAGTTTAACGAAATACTTTATATTAATAGTTTTACCACAAAAAGGGGCTATGGTTCGATTTAAGTCTGTAGTCACAGATTTGTCCGATGTCATGATGTTAGCTAGCTAACGTTAGATGGGGGAATGCGGGAATTTGCATGTATATTATCAAAGTTTCAAAGGTGCATTTGATGAGCTGAATTTGACTTTATACATTGGTTCTTGTGACATATCCGATTAATAATTCCAAGGCTCAGCGCAGTTTTGCATGTTCTGTGCTAGCTGGCCAAGGCCAAAATGTGAATATAGTACTCGTGTATGTCATGCAAAAAGGGCTCACAACTGGTAGAACTAATACTAGGCATTCTGGGTGTTTTCTCCATTAGTGACATGCATACACAGGTTGTAATAATAAACCTGAAACTTACAGATGAATGAAGCCATTACCTCACCAAGTCATAGAGTGTTTACCATGTAATAGCTAGTCAAAGTTACTGTAGATCGATGCAAATAGTTTTGGGGTATGATAACTTGGGTAGTTGGCTACAGACACATGGGTACAAATTGTCTGCCATTATATACACCTGGGTGTAAATACAGTGTGGAGAACAAGTATTTGATACACTGCTGATTTTGCAGGTTTTCCTACTTACAAAGCATTTAGAGGTCTGTCATTTTTTATTATAGTTACACTTCAACTGTGAGAGACGGAATCAAAAACAAAAATCCAGAAAATCAAATTGTATGATTTTTATATAATTCATTTGCATTTTATTGCATTTGAATTTGATACATCAGAAAATCAGAACTTAATATTTGGTACAGAAACCTTTTGGGTGCAGTTACAGAGATCATACGTGTCCTGTAGTTCTTGACCAGGTTTGTGCACACTACAGCAGGGATTTTGGCCCATTCCTCCATACAGACCTTCTCCAGATCCTTCAGGTTTCAGGGCTGTCGCTGGGCAATATGGACTTTCAGCTCTCTCCAAAGATTTTCTATTGGGTTCAGGTCTGGAGACTGGCTAGGCCACTCCACGAACTTGATATGCTTCTTACGGAGCCACTCTTTAGTTGCCCTGGCTGTGTGTTTCGGTTCGTTGTCATGCTGAAAGACTCAGCCACAACCCATCTTCAATGCTCTTACTGAGGGAAGGAGGTTGTTGGCCAAGATCTCACGATACATGGCCCCATCCATCCTCCCCTCAATACGGTACAGTCGTCCTGTCCCCTTTGCAGACAAGCATCCCCAAAGAATGTTTCCACCTCCATGCTTCACGGTTCGGATGGTGTTCTTGGGGTTGTACTCTTTCTCCAAACACGGTGAGTGGAGTTTAGACCAAAAAGCTCTATTTTTGTCTCATTAGACCACATGACCTTCTCCCATTCCTCTTCTGGATCATCCAGATGGTCATTGGCAAACTTCAGACAGGCCTGGACATGCGCTGGCTTGAACAGGGGGACCTTGCGTGCGCTGCAGGATTTTTATGTCATGCAATAAAATGCTAATTAATTATTAAAAAATCATACAATGTGATTTTCTATATTTTTGTTTTAGATTCCGTCTCTCACAGTTGAAGTGTACCTATGATAAAAATGACAGACCTTTACATGCTTTGTAAGTAGGAAAACCTGCCAAATCATCAGTGTATCAAATACTTGTTCTCCACTGTAGATGCATGGACTATTTCCACCACGGGTGCAAATAGCATTGTTGGCTACGGACACCGGGGTGCAAATCGCATTGTTGGCTACGGACACCTGGGTGCAAATAGCATTGTTGGCTACGGACACCTTGGTGCAAATAGCATGGTTGGCTACGGACACCTTGGTGCAAATAGCATTGTTGGCCAAGGACACCTGGGTGCAAATAGCATTGTTGACTACGGACACCTGGGTGCAAATAGCATGTGCCTAAATAAAACTGGGAATCATAATAGCTGCGTCACACATCTTAAACAAAACAGTCAACAGCCTCTCATCAAAATCTCTTACAATACCAGCTTCACTCTTAGCTTTTCCTACTGTGGCGCAGGTTGATGACACTCCATCCCGGGTAAACTGAACCAGATTACCCAACGATGGACTCTCTCTCACATGGCTGGTCCTGAATTACCTGCCAGGGACCGGAGCGGATTTAAACACTCTTTAAGTCATGGTCAGTGGTTATCTCTGCATTTATAATGCTTATTAACTTGGCCTGAGATGAATGGTGGAACAATCCAATCCAGAGATCTGAAATGACTTTTACCAAGGGGCCTTCTATTGGTAGTGGCCAATTTCACATCTCATTCAACAGTAGTGGCTTATTGAATATAAGGGGGGAATTACAGGCCGGGTCCTTTACATTTCACTCACATAGTCGTTTGTAATATCTCTGCTCCCCAAGTCCCCAGACCACCAAGGGTGTACCCTAAGGAGCGTCCTTTGTTCAGGATAATATGTTTTTAATGGATTTCCACTCCAACAGGCTGACAACAGAGAGCCAGCCAGTCCCAGTCCTTTAACTCCTCACCAATGACACAATAAAACTTTTAATATTTCAGCGAGACCTGCGGCAATATTCTGGTTTCACCAGTGTTCACTGACATCCGGGTGTTTCTCATGCCTGTTACTCCTTTATCGGCAATAATAGAATTGGGTAGCTGCACATGCAGTGTTTGTACACAATGGTTTTCTGAGAATCTATTAAATGCCTTTCAACAATCATGACTGGACAATAGTAAATGCAGGAGTCACTGATTCATTGTTCTTCTGTCTTGATTTTTACTTGAAAAGCATACTTTGAAGAATCTCTTACTGAATCAATAAACAACTGCACTTGTGCGATCCATTCGCAGATCCTTGATTGCTTTTCATGTCTATGCCTAATGTTTTTTTAATGGTCCGATAGTGAAAGCACCCGTTCCAGCCATTTATTTATGATAGGCCAATGCCTTCACTCATGTCAAGTTCCAACTTATTCATTTTGAAACCCACTTCAAGAGGCAAGACCTCTCCATTCCTTTGGCCCATTTCAAACATGAGCATATGCTACCTGCATCACATTGACCCACATGTCCTTGTGTGTTTCCCAAATAGCATCCCTTTGCCTTCATTGTGCACTTCCCTTAACCAGGGCACAGATAGGAGATACGGGACTGTTTAGGATTCAGCCCTTGTTGCCTGCCTGCCTGTCAGAATGGCACAGCATAATTTCTTAACACTACACCCCCATGTGCCTGTAGGCTGTCTGACAAATTCTCCTCATCACATCCCCATCAGTGTAGTGCACGGCTCTCTGCGCCCCTGCCTGTGATTGGCTGACCTTCCCCTTATTTCTATTCCCCATCAGCTAAAAAGGGGCCTCATTAATAGTTAATGGTGCCACCTTCACCTTGTTTGTTCCATTGATTCCAAGTTCTGGAAATTCTTTTAACTCTCTGTTCCAGGTTGGGTTTCTCACTGTATGTTCATTTACCCAGGTGCCCTTCCATTAACTCTGGGGGTTGTATTCTCACTCCTCCCTCTCTCTTCTTTTCATGTGGTAATATTTGAGGCGACTGGGGAAGAGCAGGTAATAGACGGGTGGTAACACTAAAAGAAAAGACTTCAGGGACGAGAACTTCAGAGTCACAAATAATGGAGATTGGAGGAAGGAGGTGAAAAAAGTTGTCTGAAAGCGGAGCTTCTTTTCACAGCTGTGGCTGTAGGACAAGACATCAATAAGTTTCACCTTCAAATTTGGTAACAAGATATAGAGGTTCATGTTTCTTATGGACATAATACAACAGCTTCTGTGTGGTGAGTGAAAATCGACTGTTTGTTTCAGCGAAGAAAAGGGTTCACCGTCCTAATACCTCACCTTAATCCACAGTCTGTGACAGAACAATAAATGTCCTGTATACATTGATTCAGGGTATTTGCCCGTGTCTGTATTTGTCTGTGAGTGTGGATACATGTGTATTTGTGTGTGCGTGTGCACGTGTGTATTTCTGTGCGTGCCTGTCCTACCCAGTGTCAACACTAATGGTCCCACTTCAGACAAACAGCCGCTGCTCTCGCTGACAGACATGTTGAGAGGCACCTCTCTCGGCTGGGGGCCTGCCACTGCTGTCATTTTGCAGCCTTTCACGTAGGCCAGATTATATAGTGAATGGCAGCAGCACGTCGTCGTTGCCTCACTCCCAATGGGCTGCGGTCAAAAGTAGTGCACATCCTGAGGAACAGGGTGCCGTTTGCGTTTCAGCCTTTTGTCGTCCCAACGCAATGACCTGTTAGAGAAACAGGACCTCTGCCTCTGGAATACAACTGCCACCTACCACTACCAGTACAGCCACTCTGTCCTGTGTTATCACATAATCAATAACCAGGCCCTCGTTCAATCTGACAAGCATCTACATGGGAAAATGGCAATCACTTACCACCAGCGGGTATATGATATTGACCGGTGGAGATAAGCCATGCCCTACTCAATCACACAGGGAGATTGGGTTTGTAAGATTAAGGCCTGGATCAGGTCCAAAATGCATGTGTGCTGTTCAAGCGAGAGACTGCGATAATGAAGTAGTGAGACAAATTTGCCCTTCCCATCGGAGTGTGTGTGTTTGTGTGCGTGTGCGTGCGATAGAGACGGAAAGAATAGATAAGGAAAACACAGGTTGTTTAAAATAATGTTCCCATCAGGCTAGGTTGTTGGGTTTAAGAGCCAACCGTTAGAAAGCAAACACAATAGGGTGATCAGGTAGACAGAGCAACGGTAATGACCTACTGTATAGGAACAAATGGCTACCGGCACCACAACAACTGCAGAAGAACACAGGACTATAGCTGGCCATATATTACACGATTTGGAATCCATAAACAAGTACTGTGTTGGCAGGTACATCTTAACATCCTAGGCTGTAAGAAAGACGTTGTAATGTTGTGCACTTCCAGTGGGTAAATGACATCTAGGTCTTCCTCTCACTATCTGCATCGTGGTTCCCCATACATGTTCCTGCATTAAATTGAGGGGTCTAGGGATGTTGGAGAGTGAGCAGACACTTGTAATGGCAGCACACCTGTTGAAGAAATCAAGACGGCACGATTATGCAGACGATTAGCATAATACAACTTCCCCCAGAGTGCGAAGACTTTAATAGTTTTGTAATGTATGGCCTTTAGGTTGTTTTGCGCTTCATGCCAATTTGTTTAATTGTCCCACGAAGGATAATTACCAAACATTTTAATATGTAATTTAATGCATGATTTAGCTTCAACTTTATCGTTGATTCCTGATAGAAGTTTATGGGCCAAGGGACGTTGCTGTCCATGTGGGGTGCCCGAGCACTGTGCATTATCAGTGTGTACCTGGTTGACAGTACCCACACAGCAGAGCACCCATATAAGACGTTCTGCAGACCAAACAGCCCTGATTAGTGTGAGGGAACATGCAGTGTGAAGTGTATGCAAAGGTCGGTTTCCTGGCTGGATAAAAAGTAATATGTTGTTGATGCTATTTTGGGTTTGTGCATGAAATTATTTATATCTGTCATGTTGTATGTGAATTGGTTCCATACACTGCTCCGGACAAAATTAAGAGACGATTGCCCCTTTTTCTTTCCTTTCCAATCAAGTAAAAAGGGAAGATTTTGAGTGAGGAACATAAGGGTTAAAATTAAGAGACCACTGCAAATTGAACACTTGTGTTCCTCACTCAAAACCTTTCTTTTCAACTTTTTTTGGAAAAGAAAGAAAAAGTTGCAGTGGTCTATTTTTTCCAGGAATGTGTATGTACTGTATGTTGTGGTAGTATCCATTTCCCAAATCATATTTAATTGTTGAGGTTTAATATCAGGAGGTGTAAGAAGTAGATCCAGCACAGCTGCATTTACAGTGTTTGTGGGAGTGGGAACTCTTCAACACATTGGCTTTCTACTAAAATAACTAAAATGTTATGCCGGTGTGCATTATTTTCACTATTATTTCAAATTACAGTGAATTTGGTCTGCAGTGCAAAAATACATAGATATTCATTATAATACAAATTTGTCTAATGGCTAGACGGTAAAGGACATTTTTACAGTACTTGGATTCACTTTTGATGGATACTGCATGTTCCAGAGACTATTAAGTCAACCTGCTTGCAGTTAAACCATTAGGTCCTGATGAATGTTTGTGTAAAAAATTGGGTTGCCCCTGAATATATTGCGATGTACAGCTGAATAACAGATGCACAGATGCACTCATGTTGATATAAAATTGTAGCTATAATGATTATAATTGTATTTACTGGAATTATGCTATTCTGTGATTTTTCAGTGGTCTTTCTCCTTAGTTACTATCCCTCCAGCAGTTTCCTGTGTTATGGGCTTTAATTGACATACAGTGTACAAAGCCATTACAATATACATACAATGTCTTGGCATTAGATAAAGGTTCTCTGGGGTAACTCGCCGCCATTGCATGATCTTGTATACAATGCCACTACTAATGACATTAACACTGTAATATTACAATTGTGCTCAAAAGTTTACATACCCTTGAAGAATTGACTAATATATGGACCATTTTATAAAGAAAACATGACTGAGCAGGCAAAACACATGACTTTTATTTCTTATCGGATTCAGATTCAATTGCAGGTCATAACAGAATGGCACAATCACAAATCAAAACATCTATCTACATATCCTTTGTTCTTAATACTGTGTATTGCCCCCATTAGCATCAATGACAGCATACAGTCTTTTGTACTAGCTGTCTATAAGGCCCTGAATTCTTGTAGGTGGTATAGCTGCCCATTCGTCTTAGGAAAATGCCTCCAGGTCATGCATAGTCTTACATGAACCGCATGTTTGAAATGTCCTCAGAATGATGATATTAAGGTCAGGAGACTGTGGCCACTGCAGAATTTCCCCCTTTTTCTGTTGTAACCACTGGAAGGTCAACTTGACCTTGTGCTTAGGGTCATTGTCGTGCTTGAAACACCAAGAGGGTCCCATGTGCAGCTTTCATACAGAAGAATGCAAATTGTTTTCTGATAACATGCTGCATTCATCTTGCCATCAATTTTCACAAGGTTCCCCGTGCCTTTAGAGCTCACACCCTCCCCCAAAACGTCAGTGAGCCACCGCCATGCTTCACAGTGGGGATGGAATTCTGTTCACTATAGGCCTTGTTGACACCTCAAATAACGCTTATGGTTGTGACCATAAAACTGTTATGGTCTCATCATTCCAAATTACAGTGTGCCAGAGGCTGTGAGGCGTGTCAAGGTGTTGTAACCGGGCTTTTTTGTGTCATTGGCGCTGTAAAGGCTTCTTTCTGGCAACTTAAGCATGCAGCTCTTTTTTCTTCATATTTTCATATTGTGCTTTCATTACCTTGTTACACAGGTCTTTTGACAGTTATTTTCTGCTCCCCACGGCTCAGTATCTAGCCTGTTCAGTGCATCCATATGAGAGCTAACAAACTGATTGACTCTATATACACAGACAATAATTGTAATCTAAGAAGCCACAGCTTTGGGAAATTCACCTTTAATTGCCATTTTCACTTGTGTGTGTCATCTTGTTTGTCTGTATCAAGGCCAAACATTCAAGGGTATGTAAAATTTGATCAGGGCCAGTTGGGCGTTTTCTGTGTTTGGCACAGTAAAGGCTCCTTTCTGGCAACTCAACCATGCAGCTCATTTTTGTACAGTAAAATGGAAATGGCGATTGATTCGATATCACAACACAATAATGGCCCTGATTTCCCTTAGTTTATTGGGAATTGGATCTAAACATGGACATAAACGAAATGATAATCACAACAACTCGAGTTTATTAATTGTATGTGAAGATGAACAGCAGAGTGAGTTCCCTGACTAATGTAAATAGATCGCCCTGTTAGATTAGGAAATCTTGAGACTGTGATAGGAGTGATTCCAATGTCAGCTGATGCATCGCTGAGCCAATGTCCATTTGGGTCCCCTGGCAGAATAAGCTGTGCTTGTGTATCTGGAACTTCAGATATGACAATACATTTCAACAGTGTCATTGCATTGTATGCTTTTGTGAGACTTTAAATGCGATGTATATGCCAAATAACATGGTTTTGAGTTAAATGTTCACTTTTATTTGAAAAATCTAGGCGTTGGAAATTTTGTGAAAAATGTACACTTTCAGGAAAGGCGTGTTAGCAGAAAATATTTAACAAAACTACTTTAGTTTCTTTCTAACCATTCTGCACTTGTTGTCCTGTGTAGTGGGAACTTTCTTGATAGCCCCATTCAAGTCTGAGGTCCTTCTCCACTTAATTTAAAGGTGGTAGGGTGTAAGGTTACCACAATTCTTTTATTTTTTTGAAGCCATTACCTACTTCAGCCAACTTGCTAGCTGAAAACGGTAAATATAGAGTATACTAGACAGCAGCCACTTTGACAGAGAGAACTCATGTTCATTTGTTGACAAAATTGAAGACATAAAGTGACAATGTTGATATTGGGGAAGCATTACTTACTAGTGAGTTTCAAAATGTTTAAGATTCTTGAACATTTTCACCACCTCCCATGTCTGCTTGCACCTCCCATGTCCGCTTGCACCTCCCCAGTAGTCTGTCAATACATGCTCACAATTTAACTTAAACTAAAAACGAAGAGGCGGCATTTTACACCCCAATGCTGATGTTTCATGGATGCGAGGACGACATGGTGCTCTTTTATTGTACATTTCATATAGCCAAATCCAAAATATAGAGTTGATTTCAGGTGAAATAATAATATGCAGTTAACACAATTTTCTTGAGCTCAGTTCAAGCTCTGTTTTCTTTTAATTGCTATAGGGTTTTTTGTGCAGATTTTACACTCCTATGCAAATAAGAGCCCTCAGTCAAAAAAAATCCCTATTATTGTCTGCCTCATCATCCTAATGGAAGACCACCACCAGGTCATCTCTGCAGAATTCTATAACGATACATCAGGCTCATCCAAATATGGCCAGCTGTTGAATTACATTCAGGACGCCTGTCCTGTACTGAATCTCCGTGATCCAGTGTGGTTGGGGGTGATGGAGGTGGGGAGGACATGTACGTTTCCTATCTGAGGGGTTACACATTAATGAATACAACGGTTATTGGACTGCATCCACCTACTGGGGGTGTAATCTCCATTCCTCTTTTCTCTGCATTATCTGCAACACAATGCCAGAGGCCAGGCAGATGAGAGGATGAACGGCCGACTGCATGGAGGAGCGTGGGTGTGGGTATGTGTTATTGGTGAGATTAAGATTATAATCTGCTGCGTTTTTTCTCCTGAGTCTGAGGGAAGAAAGAGTCGGTGACCTCTCTGACATTGGGGATGTTCCTCTTTGAGACGAATGTCTCTGGAGGCACAAAGGATGTCCAGATAGTGTAGGTCTGATGGGGCTGGGATGTAATGTGAATGGGGTCAGTGCCACACAGGATCGACTCATTATTGACACACTGATAACCTCTGGGAATAAGGGGTCATCTGTGGAGTTTTGTTTTTGCTCTTCCTGATGTGTGCCTGGCTCCATTCTCAGAAAGTTCCAAAATTCAAACAAAATAAAGCATCGCCAGAGGATATGCTCCAAATGGTAATTGATATGATAATGAAGTTAACATGTGAAAGCATGTTTAAACTGACACACCAAGCTTTCCATAATCGAATGTGCATATGCAACATAAATAATGGATCTGTGAAGGATTAACGATGCGCCTAATTCCTAGACTGGGACACGCTAATTGAGACAAATTAAAGAGAACAAAGCGGGGATAAACTGAAACATACATTTGCATTTTTTACTGATACATGTATTCCATTGCCCAGAGCCACTAATTTTATACCAAAGAGAATTAACATGAGCCCATGACAACTGTGAAGTCTTCAACCAAGTCTTCATGAATATGAACAATGGCTGTGTTCATATGACAATCTCATTTAAGCAGAGTTTGAAGGGGCTAGAATGAGATTTCCGTAACTCATACTGACTCTGCACACAGCGCTGAAGTGTTGCAGCCTGGGTCATACAAATTACCGGAAAAAATTGTATTGTGTATGATTGATCTCTTTTACTGATTGATCTCTTTCAATTAAGATCTGACAGCTGTATTTATTTCTTTGAAAACAAATAATAATAATTGGTCACTCTTTAAAAATATGCACCTATGGGATTTTCAAGTAAACAAATTGAATTTCTTTGTTGTGTATCATTTATCTTCTGTATTCATTTCAGGAATGCAGTCTGTCTTTCCTGCGAAAGCTCCTTTGAATCCATGCTTTCTCTGTCAGCAATTCAGACAACTACTAAATTAGAGATGACCTCCCACTCAGACGTGTTACAGAGCAAGGTTTCATTCATACAGGTTCCAAGGACCGATACTATATTGCACATTCTCACCACAAACTAGCCTCTGACAAGGCAGTGTATCATACCGTCTAATGGAGGGCCTACATTTTCATGGATTCTATTCCTGCCGTGTGGATACCAGACATCAATGGATGTTAAACAGTGTAAAATGACTCCTACATTGATATGGATATGCTGTTTTGAGAAGTGCTATGACTATTTTGTAAGCAGGCACAAATTCATTCAATAACTGCCAGGGTCATGCAATTAATCTCTTTCTAAAATAAATACGCACAGCCTTTTTATTCCTTTCATTCCCAAGAAACAACTAAGTTAACCACAGTTTTCTCTTACTCCCAATGATATCCAATTTGGAATTGTGACCTTGTCCCATTGTAATAACTCACTACCCAGCAAATTGTAGTTGAAGAACGAGTCCTCTGATTGAAGCTGCTCTGCTCGTCACTATACTTGCTGAACAAGTAAGCACTTGCTGGAACGAGCCCTCTGGTTTCCTGGCTAACAACCACAACTGAGCTTGCAGGCACCCGACCTTCCACAGGAGGTGCTTGAGTGTGACAAGGCAAGGCAACATCGTCCGACATTCATCCCTCACCCTGGACGGTGCAAGATCCCGTGTATTGACTAGGATACCAACCCCTGATTGCAATGTCTCAGCTGTACTCTGGGGAATTTACTTACTGCAGCACTGCTCATTTTTCACACACACCAGTTGCTGCAATTTAAACATTGTTCATTTGTAGTTTGTAGATGTGGTATTATTGAAAACTGTATAATTTCTCTTGGGTCAGTCTGTTGTTTACCGGAAGCACATTTAACACAAATGTCTTCAAACCCTGCTGACCTTGAGACTAAAGCCAGTGGGACTTTTGTGTGTCCTGTAAGGAAAGCACATATTTATACAGCGGCTTCCCGCTCTTTTAACGTCCGCCTGATCCATACAAGGAATGGAGCCGCGCTGTGTCCCCATGTGCTCTCTGCTATTTGAACAATAGTGCACTTATTGTTGAATAGAATGGTGCCTGGTTTACAGTGGTGCCCTACTGGCTTCCAAGGAACAGCCAGTGTGCCATTAGAGCCCCAACTACTGTTTCTTAAAGCCCCGTCTCAATGTGCACACCAAATCCTTATTCTCCTACAAAGTGACTCATTAACTGGCTATTGATTGGCTCTCCCAGGGACCATTGCGGGCAATGTAGAGCTGTCGGAAATCACAAGATAAGCGGGGGAAATGGAAATAAAACAAGCCTGTCCCCCCAGGGCCCAGACACTGCTCGGCAAAACAAAGTAGTCACCCGGGATATCGCTATCGAACAGAACCAAGCCCGGGCCTTATTCCAATGCAAATTCAATGTGCCCCGCCTGCTACATGCATCAGCCACATCGATGGACACAGGTAAGCACACTTCAGAGGACACAGAATTCTCAATAGGTCAATATGGCCCCCAAAACACAGCCAGTGGTTTCGGGAGGAAGTGCCAGATGGAATTTCCTTGAACAACAATAGGCCGATGGTCTGCATGAATGCATGCAGGCTTCACTTTGGTATATGTTTGCACTGGATTATATCCTACTCATAACATTAATTATAATCAAGTTATTAAAGCATACAGCATATTTTAGATTTTGTCCTCATGTAAGTTGCTTAAATACTCAGGGTCTTAATAATGCTGCAGTGGTCTAATACGGGCTTTTTTGCATCAAGCTAACCACCACTATACACTTTCAAGTGCCATTAACTGTACCACTAGCTGATGTGTCCAGGACGCCCTGTAGGCAATGCAAATATGGCGAAGCATCGTCAGAAGGGATTTCCAGGTTTCATTACACTCTAGTGGCTTCCTTGTGGCTCAAATGCCTGCGAAGCTAACTGAGGTCATCCAGTGAGTGCACATACCCTCACACACATTGACCAATGTCACTTTCTGGGTGGAAGAGCAATGTGAAGGAAACCAGAATGGCTTGAGGTGGGTGCCTGTAACGAAAGCTTGATGCCTTAGAGCATAGCTTGCACGATCAGCTTAATGGACTGAAAATTCAAACTGTGCTACGCAACACATCACATGAATTTTGTTAATACTTAAAGTGCCACAAATCTGCATGATCAACGCAACATTGTTCATATTAGTATTCAACAAAAAATAACCACTATTAGATAATAACACTAATTTGAAAGTTGTTTGGCACATACATGCGATCACATAAGTCAAGTTTCAAATTTGGTGAAAGCATTGTAGAGTTGAATAGTAAGTATTCTATTTGCCTTTCAAAATCTACACCAGGCAACAAAAGCACCAGAACAATACCATAACAGGAAAAGGACTAAGGGAGTGTGCAAAACATACTGCAATTGCTATCATAAAATGTGGGACTTTTTTCTAGTCCAGAGGAGGGTCATATTATAAATTCAGATTATCTTTTACAGTTAATCTCAGTATAATTGGTTTTACTGCTGTATATATGGTTTGGTTTCAACCCAAACACTCTATAGACTATACTGTATGGGTTTCTAGGCTTAGCCCCGTTTTAAGCCTGGCCTACACCAAATAAAGTGCATGCTTGGGGTAAATGTATATTTTAAAATGTACTTACTTCCCAAAATGTGTTCCTGCACGGTTTTAACTTGGCAACTACACTGCATTAGACTACACATTGCAATGTCCCAAATCCCAAGCACTGGCCTGCAACGCTGTCTTTGATGTAAACCTTGTAATGCATAACCAATGGCTATGCTGCGTGCTGGTAAGTCAGTAGGAGTCAAAGGCTTCTTATGAAAATCGACTTTAATAACTTCCTACTGCTGTAATTGATTTAAATGAAAGCAGTTAGGGTATACATCAGCTACAGTTTCCACAACAGGTAACGCATTTCTTTTCCCAAAACATAAACACATTTCTGGAAACTTGCACCATATTGAAAATACCCTGGACTTCTAACACAGAACTAAACATTATACTCTAAACCATTTAGTCTTGCAAATAAATAAAACTTGGCCCTCAAAAGTCACATAAAAGCATCAAATAAAAGACGCTACTGAATATTCATTGCACACCAGTGAGAGGAATTAAAAACAGTAGAATAAAAACATGAATGAGTCAATGACAAAATAGGTTCCAAAATTACCCCAACCAGCCCCCCAACATTGGGGCCGATACCCAATCACCAATCCCAATCATCTCCACCTCTGCAACTATAATGGAAGTTTCAATCCTGGCGAGGGTATTTTAACAGACTATTCAAGAGACCAAGACCTTGAAATGCAGCAGGGCCTTATGGTGTCTTCCCATCTACTCTAAAGCACTGTGCAGATTAGCTCTCTGCTGTGTTTACTGACATCTTTAACACCTCGCTGTAGACATGCTGCATCCCGGGTTGTTTCATGTCCTCAATCATAATCCCAGTGCCCAAGATGTCAAGGATCACAGGATTTAATGACTACAGATCTGTCACTCTGACATCTGTCGTTCTAAAGTTATTTGAGTGCCTTGTGCTGTCCCACATCAAGACCACCACCGACCAACTGCAGTTTGCCTACAGAGCTTGCAGGTCTGTGGACGACATGGTTAACATGGCTCTTCACATCATCCTTCAGCATCTGGACTCCCCAGGAACCTACGCCAGAATCCTGTTTGCGGACTTCAGTTCCAAATTCAACGGCATAGTTCCCACTTTGCTGCAAGACAAGCTATCCAAACTGGGAGTGCCCAAGTCCATGTGCAGGTTAATCACAGCCTACCTGTCCAACAGGAGGCTACACGAGAAGCTGTGTAAGCACCTGCCTGACCCTCTGACCAACAGCACCAGCTCCCCTCATGGCTGTGTTCTGTCCCCCATGCTCCTCTCCCTCCACTCACCACTCTGCAAAGCTCCGGAAGTTTGCGGATGACACAACCCTCATCGGACTTATTTCTGATGGACACGAGTCCGCCTACAGGTGGGAGATTGACCATCTGGTGTCCTGGTGCATTCAGAACAACATGGAGCTCAACGCCCTAAAAACTGATATGATAGTAGACTTCAGGGGAAACCCAGCTGCTCCCCCCAACACCCTGGGTGGCTCCCCAGTCAACTCTGTGGAGTCACTTCATTTCCTGGGCAGCCCCATCGCCCAGGACCTCAAGTTAGAGCTAAAATCACCTCACTTACATAGAAAGCACAGCAGAGGATGTAATTCCTGCGGCAGCTGAAAAGGTTCAACCTGCCAAAGTCTATAATGGTGCATTTCAGTCCATCCTGGCCTCCACTACCATCTGGTACGCTGCAGCCACTGCAAAAGACAAAATGCAGCGCATCATCCGCTCTGCAGAAATGGTGATTGGCTGTTATCTGCAATCTCTACAAGACCTGCACAACTCCAGGACAGGGAGGCAGGTGGCAATGATTGGGGCTGATCCCTCTCACCCTGGAAATGGACGGTTCAGAGTTCTCCCCTCTGGCAGAAGGTTGAGGTGTATCAGGACCAGAACATCTTGCCACAAGATTCCCCCCCATTCCTCATGAACATGCCCTCAGAGACAAACTGACTCTAGCACCCTGCATACACACACAACCCTCAACTGGACAAAAACATCTCAAAATGTTGCTCCTTACATATTTTTTTGTAATTAATTATTGCTCAGTCTTCAATTTTTATCCACAGTCTGCTGTTCTTATTTGTCTTAAACTAACAAAGATAAATATTAACAAATTATTAACAAGTAATGCATTGAACTAATTAGTCGTTGCGTAATGTCGCTACACTTGCTATTAATGTCTCTGGAATGAGCCTGCTATTTCAGTCACCAAAATTGCTCTTCAGTAATAGGCTAACCTCTGTCTGTACTCAATACTTCCCTCCAAGCACAGATGAGAGCAAACTGCATTGTTTTCTGTATAGACAAGAGTGATTGCACAAAAGTTGTGCCTAAGATTACCTTTCTTTTTTGGTAAATACATGGTATTTTCTCCAATTAACTAGAAATGTTTTTCCATTAAATGTTGCTAGTTAGCAAGCTAAGCTAGAAATGTGCATTAGCTAGCTAGGTGTGTGAATAAATATTCTAGTCTTGACACCAACTATCTACCTAATTAGGATTTGTGCATTGTCAATTCACCAACTTTGAGGGTCTAACACATTATTTTCCTTATTTCAGTTGACAACTAGCATATAGTCTACAAAAACAAAACAACGAAGCATCGGTCCCCGTTTCAGATAACAGAAAATGCCCCTTAGATGATGTATGAAGCTTTTCTCATCAGCGCTGTACAAGCTGATGTGCTCGTTTTTGGTTTTGAGTCCAGTTTGAGTATATAAGGAAGTGAAACACTTAATTTTTGAAGGTGGGAGAAGGTTGTTGGATGACTGAATAGGTATTGTTACTTGCGAGATTTTTGGAATGGACCCATCTAGAAAAAGTGGTAGTCAATAAAATCCATAAGATTTCCCTTTTACCAAAGCACTGTTCTTCCCTCACTGTCCAGTTACAAATGCTCATTTGCCAGTTTAAAACACTTGTAAAAGCCCACACAAATGTTGTCTCTGTTTAGTTACCCAGTGATTAAACATGCACTTTTACATTCAGTATTTACATATTAATTATGCAAATGAAAACTTAAGAATACACAAATTAAGTGTGAACAGGCTTTTGTAAAAAACAAACAAAAAAACGAAGTTTAGACTATACAGTAGCTCTAGCCTACTAACTAAATTGACTTCACATTGCAAGTAATGTGTGTGGTAGATGACTGAAGCTTAAGTTGAGCCAATGCAACGTCATTGCAGTGATCATTATTTGACCTGCTATTAATGATTTCAAAGAGTAGGTACCCTCAGTTAGCGCTGTCTAGACGAGGCATTGAGAAATTAGCCTTTTAGCGAAGCAATGTGCTGGAAAGCCTCATTGCATCGTTTGGCCATCACTATCTCAAACTATGGTACGTGTTCCACCAGGGTTGGGTAGGTGACTTTTTCAATTTAATAAGTTACAGTTACTAGTTACCTGTCAAAATTTGTAATCACCTTGCATACAAATACATTTTACCCACGCAAACGTAACCTGCGATTATAAGGGCCACCTGCACTCTTTAAGTTAATGTCATTGTTGTCAGCTGCCAATGTTAACCAATGAAACGCATTTTCTGAGATGCGAAGCAAGCAGAATCACATGGCCTACCTGTATGGATGGAGTTGAGGTGGCTGCATCAAATACAAATCATTGTCAATTGGCAGACTGCTTCCCGACCAACTTTTACTCCTCAAACATCGTGATGAATTCCATATAATGTTTTATATGGAATGTCTCACTCACATTCAACAGCCTATCATTGTTCTGAAAAAGATGCGTTGACAGTAGACAACTAAATTACATTTTATATGGGTCGGTGAATATTATCTTATATATGTTTTTACCAGCCATCCAACCAAAAAAAAGGAATATAGAATCTGTCACTTATCTGGTTATGCGCGCCTACCTTTGCGCACATGATGATCAAACACCTAACTCTGGCGCGCAATTGTTATTTGGGTTGCAATAACGATGTTTTCAAAACATAAAATAAAACAAGAAACCAGGCAAGCCTAGTTCAGCTGGTCCGCAATAGAAAGTGTTGCCCTCTCAAGATTCAAACCCAGGTCTCCCATGTGGCTGTGTTGTTAACTACTACACTACAGAGCTGTACATTTCCTGGGTGTCAGTATAGCCTCTTGTGCCTACCCTGAACAAATCCTCTTTTGCCACTGGCGGTTTCAACAGCTTATTGGCCATTTGCGATTGATATTGATACAGTGGAAACTAATGTTTCTTACTAAGTTTACCTCCACCACAAATAGCGTCTATGCACTGTATGGCGTTTTCCACTGGCCGTTTTAAGAGTATCTGCCAGTAATTGGCTTTGCCGGTATCTAATAACTTACTGAAATAGTCAATAATTGAGCAATTGCTTGCAAGTCTGCCAAAGCTATTTCATGGCATAAGAACGTATATATTTCTTTCATGGCATAACAGCATACTTTTTTCTTTCATTAGTGATTGACATTGATACAACAACTATCAGTAAAGGTGACGATAACGGACTCTTTCATCAACTGAAAAGATTAGAGAATTATGGAATGTACCAGAAATAGTTGCAAACATAACTTACAGTATACTGTATAACGTATAGCCCACAAATAAAATTAATAAATGTTGTTACTCTCAATACATTTGATCATAGGTCTTCCACATGAAAGGAACTGTCCTAAACCATTATGCCACAGCATTACAGGTTTCAGCAGTTGCTAGACACAATTGAGCATTGTGTTAAACTGACAACATTTCTTATTAAATTTACCTCCATCATAGTGTCTATGAACTGTATGTATGAACTTTTGCCATTGGCCGTTTCAACAGCGTATTAGCCAGTAATAGGCATACTAGTATCTACTATCTTCCTAGGAATATTCTTAAGACTTGAGCAATTGCTAGCGAGATTGAAGATGAACTTTTCCATGCCAGAAAGTTGCAATATAATTGTATACAGTTTTAGTTTAGGCTTAATATAACGTAACTACTGTATGTTGTAGCCAGAAAATTTGTTTGTCTATCCTGACCCAAAACACATGCACGGATACGTACTTAGAAAATCCACCAGAAACAGTCGCAATATAACCGTAAGCTGTTTTATTTCAGACTTACCATAATGTAGATACTGAAGGTTTTAGCCAGCAAAGTTCGCTTCGCTAACCACTACGCTATTTAACAAGGGGTAGTCAGTTAGTCACTCACTCACTCGAGACATTCACTAATTTTAGCCGGCTACGCTCCTGCAAAAATCAAACATGAAATGTGACAAAATTGTTTCACGTACAATGCTTTTTCAACTGAAGTAATCCAAGAAGTTGTTTTTATTTACATTTCATGCAGTGTCACAACTTTTTTGGAAACGGGGTTGTAGTAAATAGTTCATAGTTTAATGTTCATTGTTTTACTATTGAATCACAATGAGGCAGATTGTAGTAATTGTATCTATAGCCAATACATTTATTTAAATGAAATTGCAGCAGGTGCATATTCAATCAAATCGGACAGTGCATGGGCACTAAAGTCAGTTCAAAAAGGATTAGGCTATCAGGGTCTTAATTTTAGGTCCAATTTACTAATGACAATACAGCTTTATGTTTGTGCCTGTTCAATCATATAATAAGTAGCCCTACATGACAAATAAAAGTATATGTGTCTCCACAAATTATTCTGTCACCATACAATATACCTCCATGCATAGTGAATGTCTTTGTTGAAATCAAGGCTTGAATAGGTTCTATGAGAAGGTATGCAAAATCTTGGTAAATGGGGAAAAAGCATAGGCTTGCAAGAGTAAGAATAAAATATATTTCCCTATTTGTTTTTCATTGTCAATGTTAAGCGATTTATAAAGATATTTTTATTCTGCATAGCATTATATTAGATGTGTTAAATGTATACAATGCCAATAAGCTATAGAAAATATTTTCATCTTAAGCTAAGGGCTGTATTCAAGCACTCATGACCAGCCCTTAGCTGAGGATTTATTTTCACCTCCAACCTTGTTTGCTTTTGTCTGATTATCCACATTTTGCTCCAAACTAAAAAATAAGTGAGATCATACTGTATTTGAAACCTGTATGAATCAGTATTGAGCCAAAATTAATTTGGGCCTTTCCAAATCAAGTCTAAACTATTTACCAAAGGTGGGGTCTAACTAAGTTGTAGAAACAGCTCAAGGTTAATTAATGTAAACAGGGTGTACCTGAGCTAAATTTTGACTTTCCTAGCAAAGCAAAGTTGCTTGATTATTATGGGGTATTGTTTGTATTTAGATTTTGGGAAAAAAACATTTAGAATAATGTGGAATAAGTGATGTGGTCTGAATACATTTTGACGGCACTGTATAAAACACCTTCAATCTATATTGTAACTTTTTCTTTTCTGAGATTTTGACCTACAAAATCATACAACCAAACAAGAGCGCACAGACTTATTCTCAGTCTCACACAAATATGAAAAAGATACTCTCCATTGCAGCCAAGATTGAAACATAAAATCATAAACTTTATATTCCATGAATGCGCAACCAATCTGTTTGACTGGTGGCTTTCCTGGCATTGACTGCATAGTGATCTGACTGTGATCAGAAACACTGTGGCTGGAAACTGACAACCATGGTCTTATTAAGGAATCTCAAATGAAATCTCAATGAAACAGAGGAATGAATGTCTGAGAAATTTTTCAAAATTTGACCCATAGAGCTTTTTGAAGGGAGTAAGCCATTGGGATGCAGAATGTATCTCTAGCCTCTCAGATCTACGACCTCATCATGACTAATCCCAATCAGAATGTATCTCCTTGCAGTTTTAGATATGTGGCCTCATCAAGTTTAATCCTGTTCAGACTGTATTCCCTCAGCATTTCAGATCTACATCTTGTTCATGTTTATTCCCATTCAACTGTTTCTCTTCAGAGTGTTGAACACCAAGTCTAATCCCATTCAGGCTGTATACCCTCGGATTCACATACATTTCTTCAACACATTTTCCCGTTCACTGGAAAAAACTGCAACATATATTTAAAATTACATATCTTTTAGTATTTATATACAATACAGCACAAGGAGATGCAGTGTACGACCAATAGACCACAGCTAAGGGCTGTTTCCAAGTGCTCATGGACCAGCCCTAAGCCAAGGAATTATTAGCAATATACCACACCCCTAATTATACATATATATCTTGGTCCATAATCAACTTGAAATCAGATGCTAATGTGAAGAATATTTTTCCCAGTATAATACTATGATTCATACATTATAATTTCCAAAACAGTTTTTCTTCTGTGTAGTTTTCTTCTGTGTCACAGTTTGTATTGAAATCACTGGTGTACTGAAAATATGAAATCTCATGTTCAATCTTACTAGCTGACAGAAATTGTGTTAATGATTAATTTTCCCATTGGTGTCCTATAACTCCAAGCAATAGTGTTGGAAAGTAGCTGTGCCCTAAATCTGAAATGACCCCAATAAAACTGACCAAGATATTGGCAAAAATTGAAAATATTAAATATTAAAATGTGATATGGGTGTGTTTTGGAAGGCATCAACTGACCATGAAATTGTGTGGAGAAATGTACACACTTCTGGTAAAGGGAAGTTTGTGTAAAAAGTTTACTGACCTGTTTTTATTATGTGTTGATTATTCTGTTAAAGAGAGAATTTACCCAAATTAGAAAATTCATTTTATTTCCTCACCCTTCATCGAATTGGGCTTGCTGTCATAGCATGTCCAGAAACTTCTTACAAAAACTAATGTCATTATATAATCCAGGTGACTAACTGCAATATCAAAAAATGATTTTATATGGCATACTTTATCAAACTGTGATTTGGATAATAAAACTTCAGTTTCTTCTTGTAAAATACTGACTGGCTGGCAGTTTTACTGGTCCAAGCTATAAACAAGTTTTACAGCTTGGCGGGAATCACTGCAGTGTTTCTGTTGTTCTCGTATACAGGACATTAGTCTGGGTGGCACCACCTGCTGACTGTTGAGGAAGTGGACTCAGTTTCCTATCCTTCAATCCAGTCTAGATAACACACTGGCTGCAGCCCTTATCTTAGTGCAATAATATTTCATGTGTATAACTTGTGTAAAGAGGAAAGAGGCACAGGATATGCGTGGATGGCATGGATGGGTCAGATAATTGAATTATGTGTGTCCCCAGAAGACAGTAGTGACCTACACCACATAAACATTTGTTTTTGACTCAATATTGCGTGGAACCCATGTTCTGGACCAGGGGTATTCTGATATTTTAAAACTCTTGCCAAACAAGCTTGTTGGTTTTCTGTTTTACCTCATTGCACCCACCAGGTGTCCCAGGTCTCACAAAGTTCCTGATTAGAGGGTTGAAATAAAAGCATGGAGTGGAAATGTTCTAGACCTTACCCTAACCCTTGGCATCAATTGTGATTCAGTGGTAAAATTATCATTGTTCAATACAAATAATCATCGGTAACACTTCATTCCAATCAGGACATAGAAAACATTGATATTTGTTAAGGACATTCAAAACATATCAGTCACTGATTGGTCCCTGTTGGTCAAACTTTTCAGTTTTGTCAATGATAGCCTTCAAGTTGAACAAGTTATTAGACATAGATGAAATGGAAGTCAATAGACGTGTAATGAAAGACTTTGTTACAGGTGTTAAGTTGTGCTTTGAGAGTTTAAGTGTTTGTGTGTGGAGGTTTGCCTTCAAATACAAAACATAAACAACACCTAGCCACCTCAAGATGAATGCTTGAGGAACTGAAGACAGTAATTAAATTGTAAAACTATAATGTTAAAATAAAACCATTAAATTGTTGTGTTTGTAACTCCCGGTCATGGCCTGTGCCGTGTCGGTCGTTACATTTCTATGTTCTGTGTAATGTTTTAGTTGTTCAGTATAGTTTCATCTTTGTTATTGGTTTCCCCTGTGTCTCGTAAACCCCCTGTTAAGTCCCTATTTACGTTCCTCCTGCACTAGTGTTTGTTGTGTCATTGTCTTGTGTTACGGTTGTTGCGTTATGTCTTGTCAAGTCTTTAAAGAGTCTTTTATTTAAATCACCTGTCTGCCTGTGTTCTGCTACCTCCACTTGTGACAATGTTGAAGAAGAACACTAGACTAGGTGTCAGCCGTATGCATGTGCCTGCTATCTCCACATAAATGTTTGGAATTTGGAATAAAGTCAGGGTGTAGTCTAGTCAGGTTGTAGAATGATGAAGAAAACTATGAAATGGAGAGCATTTCCAAGCATCTTTAAAGATAGGTTAAATGGTTTGTTGCTAAGTCACTGTACTCTTTCTCTCAAACATATGTTTGTAGATTCTAATACACAATTGCTTTTACCTGACCCTGAAAATGAAGCTTTATGCATTTCCAGATTATCTTCTGATTTTGTGTAGGCACCCTTAGACAATTTTGTTGAGCTAGCAGTGACAAAGTATACATAGGAGAATGAATGCATGTTTTAGCTATTCCTTTGATTGATAAAGTTGGTATACAGTGGATATAAAAAGTCTACACACCCCTGTTAAAATGCCAGGTGTTGGTGATGTAAAAACATTTGACAAAGATAAATCATGTTCGAACATTTTCCACCTTTAATGTGACCTCTAACATTGACATGTCAATTAAAATCAAAAAGTACTTCAACAAAGTATTAATTTAAGGGTGTGCACACTTATGCAACTAGGTTATTGTAATGTTTTTATTTTTCATTTTTCCCCCTCGAAAATGTCAGTTTGTTTTTCAATTGAATTGTTCACATTATAGGTCACGTTAAAATCGGAAAAAAGCTGACATGCTTTATCTATGCCTCATTGTTTTTAATCACAAAAATCTGGCATTTTAACAGGGCTGTGTAGACTTTTTAAATCCACTGTAAATGCCATTAACTAGCCAGGTTGAAACTTTGAAACTGCTGAGCATTAGCTTATTTACATGCTAACATTCCACCAGCATTGTACTGTTTAATTTTATTGAAGTGTGCACATTAACACAAGTGGTTTCATTAGATAGTTATTGTTAATGTGGTTGTTACTTTCTAGTGGCATTGCGGACAGGACCCATATTAAAAAAAGAATCCTAAAGTAATGGTATTGATTTTATGATCAAGATTGCATTGAACTGCGAACTGTTACATTGACAGGATCACCCTAGATCACTATCCTTGCTCTGTTCAGTTTTTTACCCCATTTTCTCCCTTCCCAGATTTTGTGATGTCCAATTCACAAATACTGTTTTGCCTCATTTCAATGTGTCCTTGCCAGGGTCGTGACAGTCAAAGTCAAAGGAATGTCTCTACAATAAAAATCTCGCTCAGCAGCCACTTTTTACGACATTACTGGTTTACTCATGGAATCTACTATGGAATACACTATTTAATTTTTCTATGTTTTACTTTAAGTGATTTGTCTGTAATGCAAGTTCTGGTCCTATATCCTGTGTGTAAAGGAAAAAATCTGCTGATGACCGATAATGCAAAATCTTGCGCTGCTGCTGTAACTTTGACATCGATGCAGGGTATTATCTCACAAAAGGACTGACGAGTTCATCCAAGCTCTGGAGCGTGAGGATTGAGATACTGGGGTGGTGCAGTAAACAGTGTTAGGTACTGTAATTAATCGAGTATGAATATAAAATGCACGTATAGATGACATGGCTTAAACTTCCCCCCTGGAGACGGGTAAGACATTGATGCCGAGATGATCTCATGTAGGGATTAACCAGGTACAATCCAGGCTGTTTTAGGCCGGATTTCACTACTTGCACATTTTGGGTCCTAGAATCATTTCTGTAACAGAAATCATCTATTATGATGCATTCTGGTCATCACAACCCCTTTGACTACAAAAACCCCACATAAAAACAGCTTTTTGGGACACTATTTTGAAACCTCATCTCTTGGAATGGCTAAAAAAAAGTTTTACGATACAGATTTCTGCAAAAGGGTATGCTATTTATTTTCTTTTAAATATTTATAAAGATTTGTATGATAGTTATTTTCTGATATTTCCATGCCTTTATAGTGATATTACAGTGTTTTAGGCTGTAATAAATGAATACAATAAATAATAGAAGGTCAAAAATATAGGCACCCCAATAAAAGTCAGTTCCTCTACCTAGAAATAAACTCTTATAATATTATTTAGACAGAAAATACATTCCTCCGGTTATACCGCAATACACCTAACAGCCACTAAATGGAAGCACGAGATCGGTATTGCGGTTGGGAAAGAGAAAATTATGAATTGTACAATCAAGTGACCCAGTTTTTCCAAGAAAACCAATAACATCCCCATACCATGTAGAAAGAATAATATTTTTACATCTCTTTTTTATATACAAACGATGCTGTAGGATACCATTGTTCATAAATAGCGATGTACTTACTTCATATGTGGATGGTTCACGTATCTGAGCTGTTGGAGCTGTCTGGCCATTACGCTTACGCATTTCATCCAGATACCATTTCCATACAAATTATCATATTCTAAATACTTTTGCTCGTTCAAATCTAGTCTAAAGCGTTGATCAATTATGTCCTTCTTCGTAATGAAACCGATGCAGGAATGAACGCGAAGCAAGTCTTTGTTGATACCCAAGCTGCAGTCAATGGAGTAAGGAGTAGCCACAGGATCTGAGCTCGTGACATAGCCCATGTAATTCCGTGGGAGAACTTATCTGAATTGCTATTGGATACAAGGCATCAGACGATATAGCATAACGTTGTTAGCGATTGGTCAACTAAGATTAGACTTATAAACAGCAGATGCACTAAGCTCCATTACATGGAGTGCGTAATGGCCACCATTTTAGGTGCAACTTTGTGTTTTTCTTACGTAGGCTGTGATGCACGTAGGAAAACAAACATTCTTGTCAATCGCTTCATTGGAATTAGCCGCTAACCGGTAAGACAAAAATAATAATTCAGTATCAATGAATACAAGTACACAATTAGTCGTCCTCCGCGGACCTGCGGAGGCTGATTGACTCAGGTTAAAGGGTTCATCCAAGTGCTGGAGTGCAAGGATTGAGACACCGGGGTGGAGAGTCACCCTGGAAAGAGAATTGTGACAAAACTATCTGACAACTCTGTCTTATTTGTATCTGTTGTCTGTGTTTTTCTGTTTTTATTAGATTGTATTTGTATATTTTTGTGCGTGGAGGACACCGCATTTGCCGGACAACAACCACAGTTATGCTGGCAGACACCAGACCTGACAGAGGCAGTCATTTAAGCATAACAAAACATGTCACCCCCTTCTGACAACCAACCTGGACTGAGTGCTGAGTCAAATTGCGCAGGCTTGCGCAGGACCCCTGGGCACTGTCGACCAGTATTTGAACTCCTGCCATAATGGCGCAACTGTACTGCAGTGACTTCGGGAGCACCCTGGGAAAGTATCTACTAGTGCTGGAATAAACCCAATATTTTACACAGAAGTTCCTAAAGCAAAGGGGCTTGGCGCAGGGAAATAATACTCAGTGTGAATTTCCATTTGAATGACACAAACAAACGGGTTGAATTGTTTGGTAATATGTGCCGTGAAAGCTAACAAGGCTACATAATGCATTTATTGTGACCCTGCACCAGCTGTGCTGTTGATGGTCTTCAAGCGACCTGAATGAATGGGGACTTCAAGGGTAGCGGAAGCATCGGCATAGCTTTCTTACTTAACTGTCTCTCTGAGGGGTTACAGACAATTCACATTGACAAAATATCTGCAAGACACAAGGTCATACTAACTGTTACAGATACAATCACTGACTTTTATATTCACTTCATAGTCCCATTATGCAATATTGTCTGAGATATACATTTATTTTGTCACCTGTCAGATGAGTGTGACGCATTTAAACTTGACCAACATGCTTTAAAATGTAACGTGAGGAACTTAGATATCTATTCCTGTATTCCTTACTTGGACATTTACACACTGAAGGAACTTGATTTTGACCCATTTTACATTAATTCCAAATAGTCAATGAAATAATGAAACAAATGTATTTATTATATAATGAGAGAATTACAATTACATTACATGTATCAAAGATAAAAGATCTCCGGAGATGAAAGATGTTTGCAAGAGCAATGATGCAGCCAGAAGGGAGGAAAATGTAAGAGAGCATTCCCAAACACCACCCCAGTTTTTTCTAAAACTAAAGGCATGGAGGTTGGTTTACAGATCAATGGATAATAAAACCTTTCCTGAGAGTAGACCCCTTATCAATTAGGGACATATTCTGTTCTGCTCTGGGACCATCAAATGACAGAGTAAGAAGCTAGGAAATAACAAGCAAACCCTTTGTCCCTGCATTCACACCTTAAAGTAACATCTGTTAACCATTAATATTCCAATGATTGCCTACTAGGATAGAGATTAAGTACATAGGTATACATGTCTAAACCAAATAATTAATTAATCATTGAATATGTAAATCAACATGGATTTGACCTTTTTCGGTTTCCTTCAACGTGAGTTGAGGTCCTTAAGACTGATCTTAAAAACGGGTTTTATCAGAGGTGGATTGTGGGAAATAAACAGTTCAGGTTTGAATGAAATATATCATATAGCAATTAAATATGTGCTTATTTTAGGGCACATATTTTTCGGAACAATATCATGGCCTATGGCATTAGGCCTCAGGATATCTGCTAATCGACAACTCACTGTTATTTAGCAAACCATTGTGGCTCTGATGCAGATTAAGTTGAGTAGAACATATAGGCTGCACTTTAGGATCTTGTATTGTCATTTGAAACCATCCTATAGGATTCTCACAGATTTTCATTTTGGATTTCTTAAATCATAAGGAAGATCTAATAGTCCTAAAAAGTAATCTAGAGCATAAATCATAGTCACTTAAATAATAGTGACAATTTAAAAGTCCTAATAAGTTATTTAATCATAAATCCTAATGATTATTAAAAAGTCCTAATAAGTCATTGAAATCATAAATCAGTCACTTAAATCACAATGATTATTTAAAAGTCCTAATAAGTCATTGAAATCATAAATCAGTCACTTAAATCATTAATAAGAACACATTATTGACAAGGAGCAACATACAGAGACCATAGACTGACACCACTATGGTCTCTTTTCATGTCAGTGATTTGTTTGTTTGATTTATTTCAGTTCTATACACATAGATATCGCTAGATATCAGTTTGGACAACTCTCAACACCTGCCATGAAAAATTTTCTTTTTATCAAATTCTTACATTCTGTTCCATAAAAATTATTGATTGATGAGGATCATTTCCTTTGGCCATTGATGTTCTTCATTGTAGCATCCTTCTTTAGGAACTGTCTGCAGACCAGATACTGGAAAACAGATTGGCAGGTCTTTGGGTTTGTCTTTCTGGCGCTCCATAGCCAATTCTCAAGGGGATGGACAATTTCACTTTCAAGTTTCACTGGTCTCCTGTATGGGAACACCCCATGACTTCTGTCCGTAGGCCATGGGGTTCTTCTTAGTGTACACTGCTTATGATGTCACTATTTTATTCCACATTGGAATTAGAGATTAAATCAATTACATGCTCCTGAGATGCAAATGTACCATGAAAATACATTACACCTTAGTTTGCTTGGCTACACCAGGTGGCTGATTTTGCAATGACTGTCTCTCTTTTTATGATACAATATAGCACCAGGCTAGATCACATGCAAGAACTAGTTGAAGGAGATTGGTGAGTTGACTAGAAAAGCATTGCAGGCTAATATGACTGAGTTTCAAGTGTTATCATAAGTGATAAAGTCAAGCTGCGTTTTACAGCCAGTCGAGTCGGTCAATTTCGTACTTGTGTGGCATGTCGAGGTCCTTGACTACCACGGCTTGTGTAAGAAGCAATGAATGTTGGTTAGCTTAACAGGTGTAACTTGGAGGTGTGCCCTCCAGATGTGAAACAGGCTTGTAGAGCCACACATCCCTCACACCCAGCTGAACATTTCTGTCCCTCTGCCAGTATTAATGCCAACAAGGACATGTTGTTGTCATTGTTATCACAGGCTGCATTTCCCGCTTTGAGAGGGTTGTGTTTTGTCATCCGGACTCTAAACCCTGTACTCTGAAACAAAGACAGTTGTCCCTGAGCCTCTCCAAGAGGAAGTGAGGGGAATTACCAAGAGGGTGGAAAACAGTTTAAAGCCTTATCTACTGCACACCATGCACCAACACTGGGTGAGAGGAGAGAGT
The DNA here is from genome assembly GCA_016801105.1 of Esox niger. Lineage (NCBI taxonomy): Eukaryota > Metazoa > Chordata > Actinopteri > Esociformes > Esocidae > Esox > Esox niger. The sequence continues at coordinate 34,077 of JACXGJ010000069.1, read as the reverse complement.
TAGAGGCCAGGGTGTGTGTGTGTGTGTGTGTGTGTGTGTGAGGCTTATGAAAATGAGCGTCATAATCAATTACAACGCTCCGTGGAGATAAATCTAAAACACAGATATATGATCGATAATCTCCGCCGATAATCTCTTGGCCATGAAGATGAAAACATCCATGAACTTTTAATGCGATCCCAGGCCAGGGCTACATTCACAGCAGACTGGAGAGGGGCTGTGTGGCCCACAGGCAAGAGCTGCCGTAAATCGGCTGTTTCCATTAAAGGGGAGGGACACAAGCCGATACCCTAGTCAGGAAGGACCCAAGGAATGTTATGTCCCATCTGGGCTGGATTTAGTCAACATCTGCTGGGTGTCTACAGCACTACCTCCTCCCTACGCCAAGTCGAGAGTAGCATTAGCTACCCATCGCTCTCCTTGCCCCCCACCGCCCCCCATATGCACCTCTATTTCTGGTCCTCCTCTCTCTTTCTCCTTTTCTCTGTCTTGTTTCAAGAAACAATTCTGAAATAACACCTTCAATGCGTGTTGTTCGTAATCTCCAGGTATTGTTTTTGCAGTGGGTAGCCAACAACCCGCCTTTCAACCCCTCCCCGTTAATGATTGGTTACTTGACCTTGGTGATACTGAGCCGACATTCTTTTAACTATGTTATTACCTTCTGTAATTAGACATGTTTGCTGTGTTAACCAATGGCTGGTCCTCTTTCCCAGACCTCCAGTAAATCATCTAATGGGAGCGCTGTGCTACTGTACCAGGGAATTAAAAAAGGTCTTTATATTTTTCTATTCATGCTTCTACTGGTATATTCTGAGTGAACAATTAGAACAATATAGGGAATCGTGTGTAGCCGTGGTCTGAAAGCACTGACGCCTCTCTCGGGTTCAGAAATAAGAAGTCTCACCTCTTGTTCCAATAAAACACAATTCGGAGAGTGAGCTTTGTGGAATCCTGGGAATTGCAGGTCTGCAACATCTAAATAAGCTGCTGACTGCATCCTCTCTGGTTTTTTATTATCCGCCTACTATGAAATTGGGAAGGGGGACTGTGGATTGTTCTGCATTCGTTCATGAAGAGTGTCCGCTGAAGCCAATATCTTTCTAGATTTGAATCTGATATAAAATGGCCACTCTTGACTAATAAACCTTCATAAGCGCATGCACATGCATAAGCACATGTGCAAACATTTGTAAAGCAGTCAAGGATATTCATATGTTAATAACATTGGACACAAACACTGTCAAGACTCAACATACTGGTGGTTCATGTGGTTATAATTGGTACATATCTATTGATCTGTTTGACTCAGTGTGATGGAATTCCAATGGCCTACAGTCTCTATAACACACCCAATACTACAGTCACCCCTGACATAATTTTGAAGAAACTTGAGTGGCAGTTGGGTCTGGCCCTAGAGTTCCAGCATTTAAACAACAACACTGATTGGCCCTTGTGCAAAACTCAAGGCGGTCAACATATTTACTGTTGCCTTATTTGGTCTTTCTATTGTTCCCCCTTTTATAATCTGTTAAGGGATGACACCACGGCTCGCTCAGGTTTCCATTCGGTGTGTTTATTGTGATGCTGAAGAACACATCAGTACCAAGTCATCATAGCCGCACTGCCCTCTGAACGTGGTGACAGCAGCGGGACAGTGCTTGAGGCCATGAACAGAAACACACACACACACACACACTCTGTTTGGTTGGCACACAGCCGTTGCTTCTAAGAGAATATTAATGTGAGCTGCAACTGTCATGTTACCTTTGGCAATGGAAGTATGTGTGTGTATGTATGATGATGCAACTGTGTGTGTGTGTGTGTGTGTGTGTGTGTGTGTGTGTTTGTATGAGTGCTGGTGCATGTGTTTGTGTGCATGAGTATATGTCTATGAGTGTATAAATGCATGTGTTGGTGTGTGTGTGAGTGTATAGGTGTGTGTGTGGGTGTGTGTGTGTGCGTGTGTGTGTGAGTGTATACATGGGTGTGTAGGTGTGTGTGTTTGTATTAGTGCATGTGTAGGTGTGTGTGTGTGTGTGTGTGCGTGTGTGTGTGAGTGTATAAATGGGTGTGTAGGTGTGTGTGTTTGTATTAGTGCATGTGTAGGTGTGTGTGTGTTTGTATTAGTGCATGTGTAGGTGTGTGTGAGTGTATACATGGGTGTGTAGGTGTGTGTGTTTGTATTAGTGCATGTGTAGGTGTGTGTGTGTGTATAAGTGCATGTGTAAGTGTATGAGTGTGTAATACATGTGACCATGGCGTCATGGTGACACACGGCTGTGTCTCTCTGATTAATGTCACCTGGTTGTCCTGTGTGGACAGATTACATGACTGTGGGACACAAGGCAGCAACACGGGGAGGGGCACTTACACTTCATTAACAGGTAGATAACTCTGCACGCCGCCCACGCCTCTCCATCCCTCTAGTTTCTCCCTATCATTCCCTTCACTCCTAATTCTGGCTCTCTCCTCTCAATCTTTCATTACACTTCTCAACATCTCCCACCCACCACTGTTATCCTCCCCCTCCTAACTCCATCCATATCTCCTGTTATCTCTCTATCTCTCCCTGTTCGCGTCTCTCTCTCTCTCTCTGCCGGTCTGTTTGCGATGAGACCATGTAGACAGATGGTGTGGTAGTAGTGAACCTAAGCAGAGGAGTCAGAGTGTACGCCAGGGGGGCGAGGACCACATCATACAACACAGACAGACGATTTTAAATAGCTGATTTTAAATAGCTGAATTGCAAGCAACTTGTGTTATTTGGAGTTGATTCACTGAAGCGCTGGATGAACACTCGCTACACTGTCGTCTGACACACTGGGAGACATCCCCCTCTGCAGTACTGGATCTGAACATGGATGTGATGGATGGTAGCTCCTGAATGCAACTGGATGAACCTGCCATTGTGCTACATATTTAATAAATTCTTCTCAGCTTTCAGACAGCTACAGTACATTCATTTACCCACATCCACTAGGGGGGGATGAAGACCTACCCTCAATTTGCCATAACACCCCCTTTATCTCGGTCTGTCTCTCCGTCTCAATATTCAATTCACTTTACTGGCAGGACGCACATGTGTACATATTGCCAAAGTACAATCACAATGTTTGAACAACTTATTAACAATATATATGTATATACACACACACACACACACACACACACACACACACACACATACATATATATATATATATATATATATATATATATATATATATATATATATATATATATATATATATATATATATATATATATATACAGGTGCTGGTCATATAATTAAAATAACATCAAAAAGTTAAATATATATGCACACACCTGTACATATATAGGTGTTGGTCATATAATTAGAATACCATCAAAAAGTTGATTTATTTCAGTAATTCCATTCAAAAAGTGAAACTTGCATAATGTATACAGTCATTCCACACATACTGATATATTTCAAGTGTTCATTCCTTTTCATTTTGATGATTATAACTGACAACTGATGAAAACCACCAAATCAGTACCCCCCAAAAAAGTTTCACTTTTTGAATGGAATTACTGAAACAAATCAACTTTTGATGATATTCTAATTATATGACCAACACCTATATATGTACAGGTGTGTGCATATATGCATATATATATATATATATATATATATATATGCACACACATAGTTTTTTCTTTTTGTATAACCAGTAGATAAAGTAAGGATCCAAATACATATACAAATACACCAAAACCAACAAAAGAGAACTAAACATTGGTGTGTGCTTGTCTCACTGTGTCTCTCTCTCCCTGCCTCTCTCAATTTTCTCAAAACATATTTCCTAAGCACAAAGTTACAATTCAGTGAATAAAACAATAATTAATAAATAAATAAAACAATATATAACATTAAAGACAAAAGACTTAAAGAACAACACGTTATCTTGCAGTGTTTCTCATCTGTTGGCAGGCAGTTATATGGTGTGCCGCCAGCCTGCAGCTCTCTTTGTTCTCTCCTAATAGGATTGGCAGCTTTTCATTATCTGAGAGGTTTTTGAAACGTTTGATTGTAGGTTCAAATGTAATGTTCTCTAATTGTTTTGTTTTTGGTGCATTATATGAAAAAGTACTGCTCTGTCTCTGGTTCTTTCAAAGTGCAACGATCACACAGCCTTTCCTCTACTGGGACCCGGGGTTTCTCAGGGGCGAGGCATTGCTCACTGTGTCGCTACTTTGTCAATTTTTTTCTCATGGTTTTTAGCAGTAACCATGCCCAAAATGTTTGCCATGTCGGATAACACTGCATTTGGCTTCATATTTTTCTTTCCATTTAATCCACACAAACAAAGTTACAATTCATCAAAACAAACCAGTCAAAACAAAAAAACTTCACTGGTTCTGGAGGTTCACTGTGTTAAGGATATCTGTTTGTTGTCAACAGAGTGGATGGAAGAGTTTAGCTCTGGTTTACTTTTATGCTTTTTTGACCAATCAAACCAACTCCCTTAAAGTTGCTTCATTCAGCAAAGATACATAACATACAATTATTATACATCTTTGGGTACATTTTATAACTTTTTTGGCTCTGTATTCCTGCACTTCTAGAAATGAAATGACAGAGTCACTTGCGCGGTCCAGTTTGTCTGGATTTTCTTCCTCAGGAGTTAAAATCATGATTTCTACATATGCTCCCTAATACAAAACGTATTTGGAAAGGTTAATATTATATATGATGATCTAGTCATGTTCAGTACTTGATTCGTCTGTGACCCATAGTCATCACAAGATGATGGGTATCTCAGGTAATGCAATGCACCCATATTCAGTTGCTTCTTCACTGGGCCGTTTTGCTTTGGCTCTGAAAGTCTTGTAATGGCAGATTGTCATTGTCCTGCTTAAGATGGAGCACAGTCCAATGGGGTTTGAGGCATTTGGTTTTATTCTGAGCATCTAACATGTTTCTGTAAGCCTCTGACATATTAATGTAGCTGCAGTCAACAACATCATCAATGAAGACAAGTGAGCCAGTTTCACTTGCAGCCATACATGACCAAACCATAACTGACTCTGTCATCTTTTTACTTTATTCCAAACTTTCCATCACTCTGGTTCAGTTTCATCTTCATCTCACCTGTCCATAATACATTGTTCCAGAATGTCTGTTTTAAGGACATTGCACTCCGTGGCGATTGTTGACCTCACGACCACTTGGTGCTCATTTTACCTCTGATTGCTAACTCACCTCATGCTGTGTTCTGAGGCAACCACAAATAGCTTCAAGTTTTTAGAATTTTGTCTTGTTGAATCATAGTCACCACACACCAGCTCTGACCCAATCAGAAAACTGGAGACGAAATCACTAGTAAAAGACGACAGGAGTGAGAACAAGAGGGTATTTCTTGCACATGCGCCTGATCGTCCACATAGCACTGATAAGTATTCAGTGTGACAATGACAATTGCTAATTGGAGTGAGGGGCAAATTGCTCTTGCATCCTAAAGCAAACTAAGCACCTATATAGGCACAAACCCCTAGGTACCTTTTTAACAAACCGTGAACTGGCTGTGTTCTTATGGCTTACTTGTGGTTTGCAAGTTGCTATCTTCCACGGTAGCAGGTGCTACATTTTCAGTAAAAGTCCCCCGGAGGTTTGCAAGTATGAAGACAATTGTGTTGAAACTAAGACATGTTTTTTCCTTGTCTCATAATGAATTTGGCTTAATCTGTGTCTACAAAACCATCCCTTGATTTTGAACAAATCAGTGAGCTCTTTTTTATTGCAGAAAAAGTTATCCAGCTCAATTAATTATGATAAAATAACATCCAATGTCAATTAATGATGCATATTCTCATAATCCCATAGCCCTACCAGACACAATATGCGTGTGCTATTTTTGACAGACGGAAGCACAGGCTCACAGCGTAGGCTTTGATCAACTTAACAAAAGTCCAAAACAACTAAATGGAAAAAGAAAATCTGCAAACTGTTGTACATGAATCAGTGCTGGTAATAAGGTGGTAAATACAACCCTCAATCAATCAACTTCACTCAAGCAGGGATGATAATGACAGCACATTCCCAATCTATATTGCATTTCTTTATTTTGTATTTCCAGTGGATAATGTCCTAATTCTGCCCTGCACAAATTGTTTGTAGTTTTTCTCTAGACATGGAATAATCTTACAGAACTTTGTATTCATGGTTTGGTTTTTCTATTGAGTCAGGTCTTGTTTTTTATGTGGATCCCACACCTTACAAACAGTAAGTAAAGAGGGGTTTGCATACACACATGACATATATATACACCATTTGCATTTGATTTTAATGTCCCATAATGCATTGTGTTACATTGTACTACCTTCATTTGCTTTCTCTCTCTCTATCTCCTCTCTAACCACTTCCACTCCCTCTCCCTCTATCCCTCTGTGGTATTAAGGCCTCATTACAAAAAAGTAATGAGCGCCTCCGTTCTTAACCAACAATACCTTTTGTCTCTTAATTGGAATTACATGGAGTTAATTGTATTTAGTGTTCTATCTACTCTCAGCTGTGTTGCCAGGTTCTTTGTGTGATAACTTTACATTAGATAATTGATCCTAGGAGGATGGCGAAGATGAGTGGAGGTGCTCTGAATCCACAATAGTAAATCCATTTGTCCAAAACAAAATGGATTTACTCTATCTCTCCATCTGTCTGTGAACGTGTGCGTGTCGCTCTGCTGTCTACTACTGAAACGTTAATGGCATAATATTAACCACATGTATTTTTTGTAATGTGCTGGTCTCACACTCAGCATGCTGACGGAAGTAATTCTGAATGCTGTAGCAACGTGTGGCTGAGGGCGGTAGACCCTGAGGAGTGAAGGGTTCACGTGGGGCAGGAAGGGTAGAAGGAGGTCGGACAGATACTTGGGTTCGGTGTTGTGGATAGCCCAGTACGTATGAACCACGGCTTTATAGTCAATGCACGACCATATGGGGAGCCAGTGGTGGTTGAACAACATTGGACTGATGTGTTCACAGGGGGAGGTGTACTTGAGGCCATATGCAGCACAGTTCTAGCTGTACTATAGCCTTCTTTGGCACTCGGCAGATGTGCCAAAAAAAAAACATTACTAGTGCAGACTGGATGAGATAAAGCTGTGGATGAGTTCAAGTGCACAGGTGGTGACAGCATAGGTTGTAACCTTGCAATGTTCCATAGATGGAAAAATCTGAATTTGACAGCACATAAAACGTTTCAGTTTAGCACGTCTATTTATACAGTAATAATACGCCTTCAAGAGTCTGCTCTTCATTTATTCATTTTTAATCTTACAGTAGACATTGATTCAATCATGTGATACCAATGCATGAATGGTGGCTGCTGCCTTAACAGAAACGTATATGTGAAGCGCAGCCAGTTCATCCAGGGAACACGGCTGGGCATTGGTTCAATGATGCATCAGCTGACATGGGCATCACTCCTACCACAGTCTCAAGTTTCTTCATTTAATATGTCGATCAATTTAGGCTACTCTGGATGTGTCTCAAATCTCATACTACATACTACGTACTGCGTACTACAAGTACGTACTTTGTGGATGATGGTGAAGTAGGTACTGTTTAGAGCAGAGTAAGATAACATGCTAGTTTTTGAACCAATTGGGACATATTACTCATCATAAAATTGCGTCTCAACATTAGATAATTTTGTTGCTCATTAACATCACGCCAAGTTTGAATATTCAACTAGACACTGTGAAGCATTGTGTTAAACTGACTAACGTACCTAATGAAGTTTACTTCCACCACAAAAAGCATATACCAACTGTATGGCTTTTGCCACTGGCCATTTTAACAACTTAGAAGCCAATACTACTTGTGTCTTACTACTTGGAATAGTCATAAGTAATGAGCCCATGCTAACGAAACTGAAGATGATAAGGACAAAATGCGATTTGAGATTCAGCCTCTGTCTGCAAACTATGCTGGTCGTCTTGCATGCGCTTGCTGTTGTTTTTTTGCATTCTGCAAGGGGGAATGGTACCGCATACCTTGGTCATTGCCATCTGTATTATCAAAATATTACAGTATTAATATTATGAGTAGTATAGTATGCACCATCAGGTGTATGTACCATCAGCATAGTTAATGATGGTTGGCACAGACACCAGACTTTCCTGCTTGAAAATGCCTGTAATAGAGATGATCCAGCAACAAATCACTTTAGCGTGACCTCTGCTGCCTTGTGATGAGACAGGAAAGATGCTAAGATGGACACATAACAGACCGTACATATTCATTAAGCCTGGTGGAGTCAAGGGGAGATTCTCTCGTCAGAACAGAAGTCCCCTGTATCAACTAGCTTAAAGAAAAGGTTAGCTATTTTTTAAACTGGGGAAATTTTTCTGATTGTCTACAGTAGCATAATCCTGGACTGTAGAGACGTTTATTTCTATTATTACAGTTAGGATTGTTTTCAGTTTTTTGAAGGCTTTGTTTACAAAACTGTTAGCTAGTATAGATTACTAGCTCAAAGACAAAAGCCAGCAAGTGGTATTAGCTGTAGGTTTAGTAAAAAAAATCTGTCTACGAGGAGCCTTTATCCGACAACTGGCTTTGTGTACAACCAATAACTCATGCAAGCTAGTATAGTCTATAAGCTCAAACAAAAATACCAGCAAGTTATATTAGCTGTTAATAAACTGACAAATCTGTATGCAAGGAGGATTTATCTGATAATCAGCTTTTTTTTTACAAAGAAGGGGACTGGTCACCCCTCTGAGCCTGGTTCCTCTCTAGGATTCTTCCTAAATTACCGGCATTGTAAGGGCGTTTTTCATTGTCACTGAACTTCAACACTTCTGTTGTTTGCTCCTTGGGGTTTAAGGCTGTGTGTTTTGTAAAAGCACTTTGTGACAAATTCTGATGTTAAAAGGGCTTTATAAAATACATTTGATTGATTGAATTTGATTGATACAATGCTAATTTTGTCAAAATCTTTTCAACTTATGGCGATCTATATCAATACAAATGTATCATATATTTTCAAACGCTACACTGGTTGCCCCATTCAGTTCTGTTTTTGCCCAAAGGTGGACTGCAGGAAAAATCTGGAAAACTCAAAACTGAAATAATTTACTCAAACAAATGGCTCTATGAACTAGGATCATGCTATACAATCTGTAAAAATATAAGAAAAATTATTTTTTTCCATTTCGTGCCTTATATTCCAAATGTTTAATTACTCAGTGGTGTGGATTTGATACTAAGAATATGTGATAAATGAATAAGTGATACATTTATGTAGCAAACAATGTACAACCATGTACCAAAATAGTAACACATCAGACTCATTTCAGTTACTGTGCCCCTAATTGCTGACATCCAATAGAGACCTCACTCTTCTAGTCAGCCCGGACTTAAATAATGGCTGCAATTATCTAACGATTCCAAATAAACTCCAGTTTCTATGGTGAATGAAAAACCAGAATAAACACAGTTTGATCCAGGGGCCACATGGAGAGTAACATATAGTCGCTTGACCAGTTGTGATGCATAAAATCCATCAACTCTGTGTTTATTTCTTTGTGTGTGTGTGTGTGTGTGTGTGTGTGTGTGTGTGGGTGTGTGTTTTTTTTGTGTGTTTAGGGGTGGATGTTTGGTGGTGGTTGTCTTCTCTTGGAAGCTTTCTGTGCTTTATTAGACACTCCAGAAAACGCACATAAAACAAAGCACCACATTAGAAGCCTCTTATTATTCATTCCAAAGAACAGGCACTCGTGGTTTACAGGCCAGACACAAATAAAATGGAGGGCAGGAATCCCACATAACATCAGCCACAAGTGCAAACATCACATCCATCATGGCCTCCATCCGTTGGCCAGTATAACTAATGCTCGCTGGCGCAGAGCAAATGGGCTGGTCCATATCACCACATCAGCATTAATACTGTAGCATCCCGCAAAGGATTCTCACCTCTGCATGCCAAATACCAACACACACACACACACACACACTGAAGATTGAGGTTGGTATAGCACCCTGCCTCCTTAATTTCTTCTCTCATCATTACTCAGTCTTTCTAGGCATCTATGAGCTGGGGCTCAGATAACCAATGACACAGTCTCTGTTGTCTCAGCTGACGAATGTCACTGTATCTGACACTTGACTAACTCCTTGAAGACAGATAGACTGTCAATCATGGGGTTCCTCGGCACTTGATCAAATGGCTGGCGGTGGCACCGTAGATCAACCCGATGTACCTGGTGAAGGAGTGGAAGATAGCCTTTCGGAAGCGTGACTTGACTCTTCCCATAACCGCTGGTGATATGTGTCCTGGATAATTAATAGCACAGCAAAAGGCCCACACAAGGAAGAGCATCGAATCCAGACACGGAGGCGGTTGGTGTCTGTCGCTCCAGGCATCCACCAGACAGAGACAGTGAGGTAGTCTCCTGGAGCTGATGCTCTCTGTTTCAGGGCGTCCTCTTCTGCTGTGATCCATGTCTACCCGTCTCCCGGTTCCCAATCTCTATGCTACTGTTCCTGGAGAAAAATTAGAAAATGCAAATGAAGGAGCGCAGTGGGCCAGACGTCCCGGCATCACACGGAGGACATTATTACTCATCACTTGCCGCCTGCTAATTGGCTTGATTGGCTTGTTAATACACTGTAAATTAAGGTGCCGTCCGATGCGGGGGCCCCTTGACAGGACTAATCTGAGGTGAGCACGAGGCTTCACCACGCTGGGGGCTGGAGAGGGCCACAGGCTGTCTGTTCCTGTTAGCTTGGCGACTGTTGCCATGACGCCGCCGTGTCAGGACAGCAACAGGCACGTATCACACACGCCAGTGGAATGGGTGGAACACCGATCTTGTAACCCGCCCACACACACATACACATGCCGCACACACACGTCAGACACTGAGATGCTATCCTCCACTCCATCTGAGTAATCCTGGAATGCAAAGGCTAATGCCAGAAGTGATTAGCCAAAGCAACAATGTATCTAACACAGCAGTGTGATCCCTGTCTGCATCCATTGAGTGGGAGATTACAGTCTTCTAAGTACAGTGGAATAAAGTAGCTGAGATTGTTCGTGTGTAATAAAGGGTTGGTGAATGTGTTGATATCTTGCTACTCTGTGTAAAACAAAGGTTGATCTTGTGGAGATGTTGCTGGTTTTGTTCATTCCTTGACTTATGTCTGAAGTTGGATACATCGTAGTGGATTAGCATTAGGTACCTTTTTGGGAGTGTTCAAACCCTACTGTTAATTTCCATTGTGCAATGTTATGTGATTGAAAGTAATGACAGTCTGACAGCTAGTGGTGCATGGATCCAAAATCCATTTAATTTCCTTTTGTTTGATTTCATATCAATGCTTACTAGATGAAGCACGTCCCGTTCTGTGTGCACCTGTTTTTCCTGGAATATGTCCTGTCACAAAGAGACATGTCATGATGAAGGATGACAGGAATACCTTAAGACTGTGTTATCTCTCTTGTAGAAAACTCCATCTACAGTAAATCAAATATCCCTTTTAAACAGCCCATTTATTAATATGAATTATGACATACTATCTAGGCCTCTCATGAAACCAAGATAGAGGGCAATGTGACATGGCTTCATGTGTGTGTTTGAGTGTTTGTGTGTGCAGGCACATATGCTTGTCTGTTTGTGTTTGTGTCTGTGTGCCTGCATGTGTGTTGATGCTGAAGGCTGCATAAAGAAAAACCTGATTAGCTCTGCTGTTCTGAAAGATGGCTTCAGGTAGGCAAATGCACACACATTCTCCCTCTCGTCTTGGAAAGACTCTATCACACAGTGACAGTACCTCACACTGTCATTAAATAGGCGGTATCAAACACTGTCCATACAGTGACTGTACCTCACACTGTCATTAAATAGGCGGTATCAAACACTGTCCATACAGTGACTGTACCTCACACTGTCATTACATAGGCGGTATCAAACACTGTCCATACAGTGACTGTACCTCACACTGTCATTACATAGGCAGTACCACACACTGTCCTTACAGTGACTGTACCACACACTGTGATTAAAGAAACTGTACCACACACAGTGATTACAGAGACTGTTCCACACACTGTCCTTGCAGAGACGGTACCACACACTGTGATTCCAGAGCCTGTACCACACATTGTCCTTACAGAGACTTTATGTTACACAGAGAGCAATACGAAACACCCTTGAAACTAAAAAGGGGTACTGCATTCCGCTCTTCTTTTACCGCTGCTGAGGTGGCCTGAGTGGTGGCAGGTGTGCCTCATCAAAAAGTGGCAGGTGAGTTGAATTCAAGGGCCTCATTTTGCAGGCCTGGGCCAAGGGGTTCTCCCTGGGAGCGTTGAACCAAAGCTGATGCAGTGAGGGTGCGTTCACTCACAGCATGTCAATGTCTTAGTTTGTGTGTCTGTGTGTTTCTTAACTTTAACAGACAAAATCAAAAATGTTCCCAATCTGTAGTTAAGTCAGATTCGTTTTTATTAATGTCCTGTTCCCTATTTGAATATGCCTGTGTATGGCCTTGACCCCTGCCTTTGGATTTGGGCTAGTGAAAGTAGTTTTTAAGGGCTATACATTTTGGTGTCCCCATTCAGGTAAGCAATCAAATTCATTCATACATCTGTAGGTCTGTGTGGAAATCTTAAAAAAGCTAATTTTGCTTTGTCATTGTGGAATGTGGTAGGTAGATAAATGAGGAAAACCTATTAAATGTAATCTATTTAAGAATAAGGCGGTAAGAAAATGTTCAAAAAGTGAAAGGGTCTAAATACTTTCCGAATACACTAGGTGTGTGTGTGTGTGTTTGTGTGTGTGTTTGTGTGTGGGTGTGTGTTCAGGGGTCCGTCAGAGAGTGAATTACGGATGGGGCTGTATTGATGGTGGACTAATCATTTAGCTGCATTTGGAGAGGTACTAAAAAGGAGTGGAAAGGTACTGTGGAGCGCTTTGTTTCCTCTCTGCTAATGAGTTTGAGGGGGAAGACTTTGAGTGTGGCACAGCAGGGAGTTGGGTGGGGGAACACTGAGAGCACAGCGCAGCAGGGGGCCTAGAATAATTAGTTTACATCAGTGGCTGGATCAACAGGGCTCGCCGCGCCACACTGTGAAGTTAGCACCAGGGAACCTATCATAACACATGTTTACTACTCCAACTGGAGGGACCACTTTGAATGAATGCTACATCAGCACTATCAGAACATGGCTAATGTTCATTTGCACTAACATTTTACCTCAGTTAAAGACGTCCCCAACTGGCTGGCAGCTTTGTTACTGAGAGAAAAAAGTACGGCAGCCGACTCAGGGTGGTTCTAATGAGACCTTGCATGGATGCTACAGTGCTTCAGACTGTGTCCCCAAATGGCACCCTTATTAGTGCACTAGTTTTGAGCAGAGCTTGACTGTAACTTAAGCTTTTTTTCAAATTAATGCTAGATTTTGAAATGATGGACAGAGACTGTGTGGAGCCGGCGGAACTGTATGCACATAATTTCTGTTCCCCGACCAACAACCGCAGAAAGGTTACACCGCGGTTAGATAAAAATCTCCCCTGACAACGGAAGGTTCCATGACACCTTCTGACACTTCATGTGTTACTGTATTGCCATGATGGAGCAAAAACATTAGGGAATTTGAGTGTGATGTTTTACGACTATTTGTTATGATATGATGCATATTTTTACTTCGTTTCACAAACCCATTTTCCGAACTGAATTGTTCATTTTATTCATACGTTTGACCTGCTGGCCACAATTTATTTTACAGCAGGATTAATACATTCTCATTGGGTAGCGGTATCAGAAACCTGCTCTGACCAGCTACTGTCTGCAAGGCAGTATAAACATAGAGAAAACTGTTTACAACTGATAATTGATTGAATATGGTGCAAGATCGAATCCAATTAAGTGATTATTGAACTTTATTGATCGACACACCTTGGTAGAATAAATACAACCAGCCTTTTCTCAAAAACTTGAGAACAAATCTATTGCATTTAAAGAGCTTCTAACTGAGACTTCTTTCACAAAATGTAGAGCCACTCAAGGAGATAAGGTCAAATTGCCTTAATTTTTTAACTTTACCTACATGGAAGTTTAAGGAAGTTGATTTAGAACATAATAACTTACACTATGTATGCAATATGCATATCTCTCTCTCTCTCTTTCTATATATATAAATATATACAGTGGGGAGAACAAGTAATTGATACACTTCTGATTTTGCAGGATTTCCTACTTACAAAGCATATAGAGGTCTGTAATTTTTACTGTATGTACACTTCAACTGTGAGAGACCGAATCTAAAACAAAGATCCAGAAAATCACATCCTATGATTGTTAAATAATTAATTTGCATTTTATGGCATGACATACGTATTTGATCACCTACCAACCAATAATAATTCCATCTCTCACAGACCGGTTACTTTTTCTTTAAGAACCCCTCCTGTTCTCCACTCATTACCTGTATTAACTGCAACTGTTTGAACTTGTTACCTGTATAAAAGACACCTGTCCACACACTCAATCAAACAGACTCCAACCTTTCCACAATGGCCAAGACCAGAGAGCTGTGTAAGGACATCAGGGATAAAATTGTGGACCTACACAAGGCTGGGATGAGCTACAGGACAATAGGCAAGCAGCTCGGTGAGGCAACAACGGCTGGCACAATGATTAGAAAATGGAAGAAGTTCAAGGTGACGGTCAATCTCCCTCGGTCTTGGGCTCCATGCAAGATCTGAACTCGTGGGGCATCAATGACCATGAGGAAGGTGAGGGATCAGCCCAGAACTACACGGCAGGACCTGGTCAATGACCTGAAGAGAGCTGGGACCACAGCCTCAAAGAAAACCATTAGTAACACACTACGCCGTCATGGATTAAAATCCTGCAGCGCACGCAAGGTCCCCCTGCTCAAGCCAGCCTATGTCCAGGCCCATCTGAAGTTTGCCAATGACCATCTGGATGATCTAGAGGATGAATGGGAAAAGGTCATGTGGTCTGATGAGACAAAAATAGAGCTTTTTGGTTTAAACTCTAAAGAAGAAGGATGAGTACAACCCCAAGAACACAGTGACGACCATGAAGCATGGAGGTGGAAACATCATTTTTTGGGGATGCTTATCTGCAAAGGGGACAGGACGACTGCACCGTATTGAGGGGAGGATGGATGGGGCCATGTATTGCGAGATCTTGGCCAACAACCTTGTTCCCTCAGTAAGAGCATTAAAGATGTGTCGTGGCTGGGTCTTCCAGCATGACAACGACCTGAAACACACAGCCAGGGCAACTAAGGAGTGGCTCCGTAGGAAGCATCTGAAGGTCCTGGAGTGGCCTACCCAGTCTCCAGACCTGAACCCAATATAAAATCTTTGGAGGGAGATGAAAGTCTGTATTGCCCAGTGACAGCCCCGATACCTGAAGGATCTGAAGAAGGTCTGTATGGAGGAGTTGGCCAAAATCCCTGCTGCAGTGTGTGCAAACCTGGTCAAGAACTACAGGACACGTATTATCTCTGTAATTGCAAATCAAGTTTCTGTACCAAATATTAAGTTCTGCTTTTCTGATGTATCAAATACTTATGTCATGCAATAAAATGCAAATAAATTATTTAAAAGTCATACAATGTGATTTTCTGGATTTTCTATTTTTAGATTCCGTCTCTCACAGTTGAAGTGTACCTATGGTAAACATTACAGACCTCTACATGCTTTGTAAGTAGGAAAACCTGCAAAATCAGCAGTGTATCAAATACTTGTTCTCTCCACTGTATATATGTATACATATATATATACAGTGGGGCAAAAAAGTATTTAGTCAGCCACTAATTGTGCAAGTTCTCACACTTAAAAAAATTTGAGAGTCCTGTAATATTCATCATAGGTACACTTCAACTATGAGAGACAAAATGAGAAAGTAAAATCCAGAAAATCACATTGTTGGAATTTTAATGAATTTATTGGTAAATTCCTCTGTAAAATAAGCATTTGGTCACCTACAAACAAGCAAGATTTCTGGCTCTCACAGACCTGTAACTTCCTATTTAAGAGTATTCTCTGTCCTCCACTCGTTACCTGTATTAATGGCACCTGTTTGAACTTGTTATCAGTATAAAAGACACCTGTCCACAACCTCAAACAGTCACACTCCAAACTCTGCTATGGCCAAGATCAAATAGGGGCTCCACGCAAGATCCAGGGCTCCATGCAAGATCTCACCCCGTGGGGTCAAACTGGATTGGTGAGCAAAATTTCCAGAACCACACGTGGGGACCTAGTGAATGACCTGCAGAGAGCTGGGACCAAAGTAACAAAGGCTACCATCAGTAACACACTATGCCGCCAGGGATTCAAATCCTGCCGTGCCAGACGTGTCCCCCTGCTTAAGCCAGTACATGTCCAGTCCCGTCTGAGGTTTGCTAGAGAGCATTTGGATGATCCAGAAGAGGATTGGGAGAATGTCATATGGTCAGATGAAACCAGAATAGAACTTTTTGGTAAAAACTCAACTTGTCGTGTTTGGAGGAGAAAGAATGCTGGGTTGCATCCAAAGAACACCATACCTACTGTGAAGCATGGGGGTGGAAACATCATGCTTTGGGGATGTTTTTCTGCAAAGGGACCAGGACGACTGATCCGTGTAAAGGAAAGAATGAATGGGGCCGTGTATCGTGAGATTATGAGTGAAAACCTCCTTCCATCAGCAAGGGCATTGAAGATGAAACGTGGCTGAGTCTTTCAGCATGACAATGATCCCAAACACACCGCCCGGGCAATGAAGGATTGGCTTTGTAAGAAGCATTTCAAGGTCCTGGAGTGGCCTAGCCAGTCACCAAATCTCAACCCCATAGAAAATCTTTGGATGGAGTTGAAAGTCTGTGTTGCCCAGCGACACCCCCAAAACATTATTGCTCAAGAGGAGATCTGCATGGAGGAATGGGCCAAAATACCAGCAACAGTGTGTGATAACCTTGTGAAGACTTACAGAAAACGTTGACCTCTTTCATTGCCAATAAAGGGTATATAACAAATTATTGAGATTAACTTTTGTTATTGACCAAATACTTATTTTACCGAGGAATTTATCAATAAATTCATAAAAATTCCTACAATGTGATTTTCTGGATTTTGTTTTCTCATTTTGTCTCTCATAGTTGAAGTGTGTCTATGATGAAAATTAAAGGCCTCTCCCATCTTTTTAAGTGGGAGAACTTGACTAAATACTTTTTTGCCCCACTGTATATATATATATATATATATATATATATATATATATATATATATATATATATATATATATATGTATATATATATATATATACTGGAC
>JACXGJ010000069.1:0-16652 GCA_016801105.1 Esox niger | reverse complement strand
AAAAAACCAGCCCAGTTCTGGGACAGCATTCTTTGGACAGATGAAAAACTAAGATCAACCTGTACCAGAATGTTTGGAGAAGAAAAAGTATGGAGATTGTCTCATGATCTGAAGCATTCCCCATCAACTGTAAAACACAATGGAGGCAGTGTGATGGCATGGGTATTCATGGCTTCCAGTGGCCCTGGGTCAGTAGTGTTTATTGATGATAAGACAGAAGTAGCCGGAAGAATTATGAAGTCTATAGGGATTTACTGTCTGTTCAGATTCAGCCAAATTCTGCAAGATTGATTGGACGGTGCTTCACTTTACAGGTGGACAATGACCCAAAAGATACTGCCAAAGCAACCCTTGAGTTTTTTAAGGCAAAGAAGTGGAATATTCTGCAATGGCCAAGTGAATCATCTGATCTCAACCTGATGATTGACTCGGCTATTGCAGAATATACATTTGCTGAGGACGAAAGTTAAGACAGAAAACCCCACAAACAAACATCAACTGAAGACAGCTGCAGTAAAAGTCTGGCAAAGCAACGCAAAGAAAGACACCCAATGTTTGGTGATGTCCACAGATACCAGATTTCAAGCAGTCATTGCAAAGAAATCTTGACAGAGTATTTTATTTATGATTTATGATTGTGTTAATTTGTCCAATTGCATTTGACCTGAAATAAGGGGACTTTTTATAAAAATAATTGCAGTTCTTAAACATTTCAATACGATATTTTTGTATGAAATAGGATGAATTAAGGCTGAAAGTCTGCACTTCAATTGCATCTCGGTTGTTTAATTTCAAATCCATTGTGGAGGCATACAGAGACAACATCATGAAAATTGTGTCAGAGTCCAAATTCTTCTGGACCTAACTGTGTTTCTTATTGTTTTTACACAGTTCTTGTCTATGTCCAGATAGCTTTCCCAAAGTTTAAGAGTGTCACAAAGTTCAAGATACATATTTATATTCATTTGAAGCTCAAATCGTTTGGTCCAGACAGTCAGTTTTGTGAGAAGACAAAGAACAAAGGAAAAATTAATGAGCCCTGGACTTATCTGTGATCTTTTGAAGCCTGTGAAAGTCACAGCCAAGAACTGAAGACAGTCCTTTTAGAATATGTACTGTAAGCTCAAACACTTCAGTTTCTACAAATCATTTTGTGATATTTGTCTTCTCCTGACTCGCTAATGTCATATTTGTTTTTCTCTCATGTCTCGTATTTCCCCATCCTTGTGTTACTGAACATTCTATTTACTTTTACTAGGGGATTCTGGAGTACCTGATGAGAAATCTGATAAGGCTAATAAAAATAGGAAGTCTGTGGCGTGAACACACATGGGACAATGTAATAGAACCTTATGACAATGTGGAGTCTGGTAGGCAAATCAGTTGACAGTAAATGGTTTTAGCAACATTAAGTTCTGCACCCAGTAACACTGAGGGCTTTCCCAGGATCTTTTTTGCGTATTTTTGGACCTGAGCAAAGTTGCATAGTCAATGTGTGCCAAGCACAGGGTAACATCAGCCGAGGATTTTCACTAACAAAGACAAGCTAACAGCATCCAATACATGCCTCCATGTAAAAAAACAAAACATGCAAAAGTTGCTCACAATCAAGGAAGGATACAGCATTTCTGACATAGAGATATCGGTAGCACTGAACACCATAAAAACATAAACATGTTCATGATAGAGCTGCTATAGATAAAACAGTAGCACTGAACACCATAAAAACAACCATCTTCATAAAAGAGATGATATACAGAAAACAGTAGCACTGAACACCATAAAAGCAAAAACAAAGAAAAAAAAACAGCAGATATAACTTACTTCTTAAATTATAATATGCAAAATATTAAAGTGAAACTGAGAAACATAGAATTTCATATGCATTTTACATGACTACAGTTAAAACATCCGTGTTACCCTTTATTATATCATTTTTTTACAGATCCCCCACTACGGCACTTCCTCCTAACGCATTAAAGCACATAATCATATAGCTATTTTTTATGCTTGCTTCTTTAAGGATGATAAAATAAAGTGGACTAAGAGCGGATATCTATCAGGGGCGAGGCCTATAGTGACTTTACAAGACACTGCAGGATCATTAGGCCCTTTAAGCCTGATGGGATATTGTGTTTTTATGAGCTCTCCTACCTTAACCCATTAATAGTTCTGACAGACCATTAGAGTTTATTGATGTCCAATGCGTGGGCTCACATGAAAACACCATTATTTGTCATGATCAAAGTCTTAACATTGACATAGAATGATTTAACATCAGCATGAAGCGGCTCTTAACCTTCAAGGACAGTGTGGTAAAATATGAGGATATGCAAGGCTCTTGCAAATTTCCAGGGGCCTTGAATCAATTTAAGAGTTGAGCCGTCGCATAATGTTTGAGCAGTGTATGAAATGGATGTGGTTAGCAAAAGTGTAATATTCCATAGCAGATCACAGTGAATGTTGATAAATAAATGATAGTGCTCGCTTCAAACAAACAGAAAACAGCACATTTGGCAGACTTGCCACAAGTACTTCATAAGCCTGGAGAATGAATTTTCTTCAAAAGAGAGTACAATTTATATTTGTTTAGTAGTTTTTATTGTAGTGCTGAGGTTGTACATTTTCTCAGGGATACTGATTTAAAGAAGAAGAACTGCATGTGCAAAAATACTTCTGCCCTCTAGGGAAATCTGTATTCACCATTCTCTAGGGAAAAATGTATTCGCCATTCTACAAGGATTTTAAAAGAGTTTAGCAACATTCATAATTTCTGAATAAAATGGAAGTGACAAGTGATAATGTGTTTTTATACGTTACTTTAATTATTCTCCTGCAAGATAAGCATATTGATCTTTTCCTACATTTGACTATCATGAAATGAAAAAGTCCATAAAACGTCTGAGATTAATTTAATTGGTTGGATAAAAAGGGTATTAGATTTTAACTAAGGAAATTATACAGAAAATTGTCAAATTTTAGGACAAGTTTATAAATAACTGATCATCATGTAACTATGTGTTGGCTGAAGTCACAGCACGAAAGAGCAAAGTGATGAAGGGTTAACTCCAGGACACTGTGATGAAGGGTTAACTCCAGGACACTGTGATGAAGGGTTAACTTCAGGACACTGTGATGAAGGGTTAACTCCAGGACACTGTGATGAAGGGTTAACTCCAGGACACTGTGATGAAGGGTTAACTCCAGGACACTGTGATGAAGGGTTAACTCCAGGACACTGTGATGAAGGGTTAACTCCAGGACACTGTGATGAAGGGTTAACTCCAGGACACTGTGATCACAGAGGAAAGTTTATACTTTTACCTCTTGATATTGATCCATTATTCTCCTCCAGTGGAGGGGGCCTCTGTCCTGCCGATGGAGGTTTCAGGTCACTTTGTCAAGGTGAAATCAAACCAAAAACATCCCTCCTTCCCTTCTTCCACTCCCCTCATCTTCTGTCCTCTGCTAGCAGGGCCAATGGAAATGTCAGTGTATCCCAGGAGGAGGTGGGTAATGTCAGGACATGCGGTTGGCAGGATGCAGAGGCTCGAGGTGCTCCATGCTGATCTTGTCCAGCTGTGTCGGGGACAGAACACCCCCCCGGATGGGGACTAATTGTGAGGGTTATTGATTACCTCCACATCTCAACCTGTCCCCGGGTAAATATGATTGATGCACTTGTCACATTGTCGTCAGGACACATTT
The DNA here is from genome assembly GCA_016801105.1 of Esox niger. Classification (NCBI taxonomy): domain Eukaryota; kingdom Metazoa; phylum Chordata; class Actinopteri; order Esociformes; family Esocidae; genus Esox; species Esox niger. The sequence continues at coordinate 12,944 of JACXGJ010000069.1, read as the reverse complement.
TTTGACAGGGTGGTTTCAGGGAGTCTGATTTCTGCTCTGAGTATCACAAAGAGTGGTGTCCATGACTCAGCACAACATATAAATATTCCGTATCTAAGATGGGTCATGTTCTGACTGAGTGTTTGGTGTCTACCAAGCTTCAGTTTGGTCAGAACAAAACACTGCCCTGATTGTGGAGCTTTTTAAAATGTGGTTTTGGGAGGTTAGCCAAGCACAACAAGCCTTACTCTATCCTTGTAGAAAACGAACATTTGCCTCAAGGAGATTTCAGATGGACTAAAATTATTCTCAATGTGATTAGCATTTGGAATAATAATCAGTGAGGTAACATAGCTAACACGGATGAATGCATATATACAACCATTAGAATGCCACCTGACGTTGAGTCCTGTACTGTGCCCTATTGCACATTGAAATATAATCCAGCATGTACTGAATAGCCAGTTGTAGTTTGCATTTCTATCATGAAGACTGACCAGTAAGTTTTTCTGATAACTGATCTGTTAATTAATAAGTTAATAGCAAATAATAGTGAGAACAACAGAAAGATATACCATAACTATCAACACTGTTGCTGATTAACATTGTACACGCAAGATCTATTAGATCGGAGCAGGCCTATTCGCTAATTAACATATTAGTGTTTTGCCCAAACTTTCAGTCAAATTCAGAATGTCGTTGTTAACACAATAACTTCAGATTTTTCTGAAAATTATAAGCAAAAAAAAAACTTCTCAACACCCCCTTATCTGGTGGAAACACCACTGGTGGAACCAACACATAGCCTATTTCCATTAAATGATTTTAGATGACTCACATGAGAATCTGTCTCCAACTAGATGAAAACCTAGCAAATCTTAATTAGAATAAAATGTAGACAAGAGAGTGAAAGAATGAAAGAGAAATCTCTTTGAGCAGTGCATATTTACTTGAACATATTTAGTGAAGATTCCACACTAAGATCTCTCCATTATTCTGAAGGGAAATACTCTCACCCGTTTAAAGCAGAGTGCCTCATTCTGCCTCAAATATTACAGCCTGTGTGACAAAATAATTGAAAGTCAACAGATTATGTTTACTTCAAGAAAAGATCCTATCAAAGCGTCATTAGGCCAGACGTTGCTCTTTCTTATATCTGGGTCTAATGGTCCATATAATGTCTGGCCTCTCCCACTGGATGGGTTGTTTTCCATCCAACCACAAGCTATTTGATAACACGTGTCTGTTTGGAAAATGTGTGTGTGCTTGTTACATGAGCCACCTTTCTACAGGATGGAATCAGACGCATTGACTAGTATCACATAGTGCTTCTCTATGCCCAAAATATATGATGCACCATAGAGAGACTAGAGCATTGCCAGGGTGCATACTGAATTATGACGGCAGGTTGTGCATATGGCTGAGATCAGGTAATTAACCTTGTGTTGTGATTGTCCTTCCATCGCGCGGGCACAGCCGCCAGCCAGAGGGAAACGTCAAATCAACGAAAGCCGCTTTAATGTCTGGGTTTGAGGCAACGTCCAAGTTCAGCAGTAGCTTTTGATTAGGTTTGTTTTTGTGTGTAGTCGTAGAATGCCGCGCTGGCGGAATTCTGGCTGTAGCGCAGCGCCCGCAGTGTAGCCAAGGTCGCCTGGGCTCTGTTGTAGGCAGCCACCAGGGTTATGCTGTAAGGGACGGTGGTGGAACTCATCTCACCGGCAGAGGAAATGATGCGATGCCTTCCATTCCAAGGTCATCTCGCGCTAGAGTGGGTCCCACAGACACATACCTGCCCAACACGGAAATAGTCCCACCGCGTGGGACGCCACTCTGCTCTGCCATTTCAAAACTCTACGTGAAGAGGCCAATTTCTAACATAATTCCAACAGGGACACTGAGACGCTATCATATGTGCCGTGATGCATTGGTGTTTTAAGGGGAATCACTGAGACTACTCATATATATGCTGAGACTACTTTGGCGTGGTGATATCACTGATTTTTTTGCTGGAGTTTGGACACCTGTGTATTGATTAACGTTTATATCAAAATAGGTTTGTCCTATTCACCCAGAGCAGTGGTGAACAATAGTGTGGAATGGCATGCGTAAAACACTGATTGACTGTCACGGTGAAAAAAAGAACATAAAACAATATGTTCAATGCATTTTCTGCAAAAAACTGTTGAGTGAAAGATGAAAAAAGGGTAAACTGCCATAGTTTCATGTAGACCTACATTACACCATTGATCGTAAAAAAAGGAACAGGCTCAAGCAACGCTTCCAATACACACAGTACTTAATTTCTCACCAGGCGCAAGTCCAACTTTTTGACATCCTCAGTCAACAACTTGGTTTCTGCAACTCAGATTTACCATCCTTGTACCAATGTTTTTACCTTTACCAGTTTCTCATCAGATCACATCTTCTGTAGTGAAGCCATAGTGGTTGTTTTTTTACTGTGGCAGAGGTCATAAATTGTGTTGTTCCTATCTGCTTCCTCCCGGTGATCTCACAATGTTCATCCCAAACTGCACCCTATTGCCTATATACAGAAATGCACTACATTTGACTTGTATGGGCCCTTTTAAGAATTTATGCACTCCAAAGGGAATAGGGTGCCATTTGGAAGGATGTCACGGTTTACTGCCGGTTGAAAAACAAGTCCCCTTGGAAGGAGATACTCTCCTCTGTAATGCCTAACCTGTGGGTTTTGTCGTCCCTGGTTTATTACCTAGAAGAATGGGCCAAGAGATTTATGTCAACTCTGCAATTGACACAGGTTTAGATGCGCATCAAGAGAGCCAGCTGCTTGCTTACTGGGCATATAAACGGAAAGAAAAGTGTTTCTGGGGAATGCCCGATGTGATCCAAAAGCTCCCTATTCACACCATATATCAAAATGTAACAGTGTTCACTATAAGTGTAATGTTATCACTGTGGGCAGATTCATTTTCTTTCAGTTAATTAAGTTACCAATCCAGGAGAGTGTATAGATCATGCTGCAGTTTCTGTATGGAGTATTCACATTTTCTTACCGCTTCCAAAGACTGACTGGGTTTTTAGAGATGTTTTGATAAGATATGACAATGGCAGTACATGATCTCCTTCATATGCACTTAACTTGCAGTAGCTGTCCACTTCACCGCATTGCTTTGCTTTCATTAGTTCTGAAATCACTCTTACTGAGACAGTAGCACTCTACAGAGAAACAAGAACGGTAAAACCATTCTCCCTTTCTCTCGTTCAGCCATTTTCCTGTCTATCCAATAAATGTCAGCTGCTTTCCTACAGATCTAAGAAATACCCTTTTCCCCTTTTCTCGAGTTCTCCATTGGCACGTTGAACCAGGACCTCAGTCATGTATGTGAGATAAACCCACTGCCGACTCGTCCGTCCATCTGCTGCAGTTGGCCAGGGTGATGGGAAATGCACATTTTAAAAGACGGAGAGTCAATTTATTGGACGGATGGCCTCTCATCTATCTGTCCATACGCATGCACACACACACACACACACACACACACACAGGACCAGTCAGGTGATTCTGGAATCAATGCGTCCAGTAACGATGGGCAGCCACAGACACTCCTGTGGTGAGTCCACTGGGAAATGCTACTGGGGACATTTCACAATGGAGCCAGTCACTCAAAGAGACAGAAGACCGATAATCCAACCAAGGAGAAGAATATTGTGGAGGACAACTGATCAGTGACATTTATAGCATTTTCACAGACCTTTATTGACCACATTCGCAGTCACAAGTGGAGAGATTACGATTGCAAGTCAACATGTCAACATTTGTGTAGATATACTGCGTAGCTGAGCAGTTAGATGTGTCAAAGAGTTGTTCTTGGAAAGAGCACTGAGGTGCTCAAAAAAGCTCCCTTGCAGGGTTCATGTGAGCTTTCATTAGACAAATCGCAAATCAGGGACTAATGAAGACAATGCTTTGAACCCAATAATCCCTGCTGTCGTAAAGGTTAAAATTCAGCCTCAATGACAGCATTTCCCGTCAATTGATCGCACTTTGGCAAGAGCAGCAGTCATTTGTATTCCTCTACTTCATTGGTTCTACTGTAGAAGGATTTAATGCTGCACTATTGGGAAAAACCTTCTACCTTGGTCTTTCAACAACACTTTGCTCTAAGCATTTAATATACATAGTATTTATCTAAATGCCTAGTATTTAACCAAATGGGTTTTGGCTAATCTAGGGTTTGATCACTACAACTTGTGGCCCTCACACTAGGGATGATAAAATGTTGTATATATACAGCTCTGGAAATAATTAAGAGGCAACTGCACATTTTCAAAAAGTTGAGTAAGGAAAAGAATGTTCAATTTGCTGTGGTTTCTCAATTTTAACCCTTCTGTTCCTCACCTAAAACCTTCCTTTTCAACTGTTTTGGTGCAGTTGCCTCTTAATTTTTTCCGAGCTGTAAATATTGGCTTGCCAGCTAGCGAGCTACAGGTGGTTTGGGGGGAGGATATCATGTTTTTTTGGGTGTTGTCGTTATGCATGCTAAAGAGTTTTCAGGAGCTATCTGTCTACCCAAACCAATCACAAAAATGAAGATTGTACAGTCGTGGCCAAAAGTCTTGACACACATGCACTCCATTCAAACAATGCACTCTTTATTCTAGAAGAATAAATTGGTATCCACAAATATATTCTTTGGTTTGCATTTGAACAAAACAAAAAACAAAAAATATTCTAAATCTTCTACACAAAGAAATGGCCCATGCAATGTAAATGGCACCTTCTAAAAATAGTTGGAAATTATTTGATTTTAAGCAGGTGATTCTTCTTTACTTTGGAACTGAACACTCCTCTGGTGCTATGATGTGCTTGCAATATTTATATCACTCTTTGAACCAGTTTGAATAGAGAAAATGTTTTTTGACACTGTGTGTGTTGCAGTGAGCATGTAGAAAAAAGAACCAAGTATTTGCCTAAGGAGGTCAGACACAACATTTTTGCCAAGCATGGACAATTTCTAGAATACATGTCTGTCTCCAGAGACATTGATATTCCTGTTTCCACAATATGTAAGGTAATCAAGACATTTAAGAACTTTGTCAACTGTCCAAAAGAGAAAGATTGCAGTGCAGAATTGTTCTGATGTTGAAGAAAGTGACTCAATTTTTCCATAACATCTACTATCCCAACACAGTGAATTGTTTTAACATTGTCATGACATGGTCCATCAAGCAATTTTATTGTCTGTTATTGGACACACTGGGGCTGTTGGAGAAAAAGGCAGGTGTATGGACATGTTTAAGAAATATGTTTATTTGACCATTGGGCTACTCACAAAATAAGTCATCAATCTAACAAATGTATTTAATTTATTACGTTTTTACTTATTCAGGTATCCCAAAGTGCATATAGAGATACCCAGCCTAAAACTACAAAGAGCAAACAACAACTAGCTATTAAAATACAGTTGTTGGGAAAAACTCCCTAGTAATATCAGCCCCCCCTATTATAGGAGGGCTTTAGCATATGTTGAGTTTGATGCTTTTAACGTAACTCGCTCATCTGAAGCAAACTGTCTTCTGTAGTAGCTAACGTTTCTAGTGGTCAGATAAGTAAATCCTCTCAAGTTCAAAATATAATAGCACTGGAAAGAAACGGTACATTTTGCTAACCAATATACCCTATCAGCTAGCCCAGCACCATTTTTTATAGAAATGTATGGAGGTTAAAATATTTTTTGGAGATTTTTTTGGAGATATTTCAGGTATTTAAATTGTTTAGACAAGTTGCATTTCGTGAAATTCATTATGAAAAGGTGTTTTGGGGAGTATGCCAAGATCCCCCAAACTAGGCTTAGACCCCATCCATGATTTTCTAGTGATATCCCTGCATGCTCGCAATTTTTTGGGCCAAAGACTGCTACAAAATATTGAGTCTAGGGTGTCAATAATTTTGTCTATACCATTTCTAGTTATTTTCCGATGTTAACAGGAGTTTGTTTAAAAAGCATATTTATCCCAAAAAATCACTTTAAGAATATATTTGATTCTGAATGGTTCAATAATATTAGCTGTGAAGAAAAGAATTGTCAAGACCTCATATTTTATTAAACTATAACCTTTTTTTTTAACCAATTTCTGTTATTTTAAAGGAAGTGCTAGGTTGCCACTACTTTAGGCTACAACCATAGCGACCGTTGAGATATTACGATAAGCTTGTTCTTGGTTATTAGGATCAGAATGGAATGGAATTGCACTATAACGTTTTTGAATCATTGATTTTAAACTGCCAAAGAAATATTATCCTATTACAACTATTACTTCTATTACTACTTCTTCTCCTACTACTGAAATGCATCAGAATACCTTTTAGCTGGTCCCAAGACCAAATTAAGTTCACTGTATTAGGAGTAATGTGCCGTTGGGGACAATGACGGAATAGATGTACCATAATCGGGTATCTGAAAACATACCCAAACGTTTGGAAAGATACTATAAAATAAGGCTTACATATTCACATTTTGTAACAGTCAGTGGTAAATGCTGAGGTCATCAGAACATTATTTACTGTTATGGATTTTCAGATTCATTTGTTATGGATTTTTCCTGGTGGAAGTATGGATTTAATCATATACTGTATTAATTCCCTGCTTGACTGCAATGACAGGTGCGTCCCAAATGGCCTTATATTCCCTACATAGAGCAATACTTGGCAAAGCACCTATGTGCCCAGGTCATAAGTCAAGCACTCAATAGGGAGTAGGGTTTCATTTTATAGGCGGTAACCAAGGTAGCATATGTCTGTTTGGGGGTCTACCACAATAGGTGGCCTGGCAGTAGAGAGCCCTATGGGCAACTACAAACCCACACCAGTCACAGGCTGTTAGCAGTCTTCTTGATCTGAGAAACACAGTAGTCATGAACTAGAAACCTGCACTGCAGTATCACACTGGCCTGATGCCGATACTTCCACCGGAATGGGGACAGCAGGATTGGCTCTAAGGCCCCTTAACATGATTAAGGCCTCTGGAGTTGAAGGAAATTTGAACCGCATTGTTTCACAACCATTTCAGAGTTAAATAACAGGACCTCACCTGACCCACCATCCACATCCAATTCGGCTTTCCCTTCTCTAGTCTTACATTTTGGCTTTCATTCATCACACGTACCCAGCATCTGCCCTTCCATAGCCACCACACACATCCTATCTGCTTTCCCCATACTCCCTACTCTCCACATCCTACTCCCTTCTGCCTACTGCCTAATCCCTACACCCTACTGTCTTCTCCCTAGTTCCTACTGGTTTCTGCCTACTCCTTAGTGTCTACTTCATTCTCTCTCCTGCCTACTCCCTACTGTAGGCAGTGTCTATTTACTTCCTTCTCTCTACGGTCAACGGTCTACTCCATACTGCTTACTTCTTACTCCTTCCTTCCTACTGCCCACTTCCCACACCATACTCCCTACCAACCCCCCCTTGATCCTAACCCACCCCCATCTATTCTATGTACACAGAACCATCTCTATTAGTCTGCTGTCAAGGATTACGATACTGAATACCAGATTTTATTCACAAAATCCCTTAGGCAGATTGTCCCTGTCAGGAAATTATAGCTAATAATAATGTGAGGCCAGTTAAGAGGCAATTGTGCATCTTCAGTGTTCACATTACAGCGACTGTATGTTTTTTGTATTATTGATATTTGTGCTGCAAGGCTTTTACTGGTTTACCGGAACATCGGTCTGCGCATACATCTTCTCCCGGACCTGTGTTGGGAAAACGACATTGAAAAGATAGTTCATAAACTTTCTGATCCTTGTTCTTTTTTTCTTTCCAAAATTATCATATGTAAATCCATTTTAAATATGATCCTTCATTAATAGATGTTGAACTGTTAAATATGAATATTAAAAACAAGTATTGATATTAAAAACAAGTATTTTTGAAGTGTAAGTTTGGCGGGTCTGAGGCCAAAAATGGCAAGTATTGCCATATATTATTTTATATATAGTATTTCTACTAGTTAACAATATCACTACTTCGAAAAAACAATAAGTAACTATAAAATGTGGGTGAATAACATAACTTATCCAGAAGAACTAACTGTAGTGAATGCACATACTTTGTAGTGGACCCCAAATGGGAATCGATCCGTTACAAGCATCATGCTCCACCAAGTCATCCAGAATATAATGTATTACTAATTGACCTACATGTAGCTAAAGGATTCTTGAAAATGTGGTCAGTATCTACGTCTCAACCACTTTTTTTATATTTTGGTTAACCAAATTATCAGCCATAACAACAGCAACTCTGAGTGTTTTGTTGCAATGTAGTGGCTGGTGAGGTAGGGTTGTTAGAGGCTTGCTGACTGATTGAGTTTATGGAGTTTATCTGATAGATAGATATTATAGTATTTTGGATTACCTTTTGGATCCTTTGTCTCCGAGGCATAGAGTCAACAAAAACAGATTTCTGTTTCTAATAAAGATCAGGGATTTTTTTTAAGATCAGGGAATGCAACAAAACACTTTTTTCCCCAGCAGTACAAGTCAAGAATGTCTGCCAACAAAGATTATCTTGATTTTCAAGAATCCCTGAGATGAGTGTCAGCACAGTGTCACGTCCTGGCTATGCCCCTAGCCATCTTTGCACTGGCTGGGGCCATAGTCAGGACGGGACTAGAAGAGATGCCTCTAGGCATCTCTATGTGATTGGGTCTCCCCAATTGGAGGCAGGTGTGGATTGTTGCCTCCAATTGGGGAACCTATTTAAGTTGAAGGTTTGCCCACACTGGTGTGGTTCATTTTGGTTTGTCAGCTGTATGCTACCCTACCCAGTCACTGGAGCTGCTTTAAGTTTGTTTTTGTTTCCTTTTATCCTTAAACATGGAGTACCATCACCCATTCGCCTCTGCTTTTGTGTCCTGTAACCAGCCTTGTGACACACAGTGAAGTCTCACACCTGGTCACTGAGATGGTTGGTTGCCAGTAGAATATGTTCTAAACCAGCGTGACATGGCACAAAACGTGCTTTATAATGGTATTAGCGTTAAAAGTTACGCTGGATTCATAGCACTTCTTCATTAATAGTAGTGAAAAAAACAGCCCAGCGGATAGGCAAAGGCTAATAGTGCAGTTGTCATAGGGCAGATGTCAGTGGTGATGTCCTGGACCAACAGACCCATAGACTTTGCAGTACATTAACACACACCAAACAGCCATGGTCAGCAACAATCTTCAGCAAATTGGACGCAGTGGCAGAAACAAGAGTCATATCAAGGCGGGAGTTATCGCAGCTGTGACCAAAACTAAAAAAAGAATGAGTGAATATGAACTGGCCGTGGGGTACAACAGAGTGCTGACTGCAGGGGGCCATTTTACTAACACATTGAAAATATGGAAGCATGTATGAACGAGAAACTTGCTGCCTGCTAGCCACTTTAGTTGGCGGAGTATGTGGAGAACTTCTCAGCAAACCACCAGTTTCACTAAATCGTGTAGAAATGCAGCTCTTGGAAAGTGACCTTAACCAACAAACATTGAGGCAGGGATAGTGGGGTTGTAACTATAGAACAAGGATCAGGAAGTTCATAAAAAATAAGTGAGCCGTATCCAGTTAATATGGCAGAATATTCTCAGCAGCATTCAGACATGCTTGGGCTGAGGTCTTAAAAGGCTTTCAGGGATCGATTCATATTTGCACCGTTTACTGTACTGTAGGTGTGATGGATTTGAGTCTCTGTCTCTGTCTTCCACCTTATTACCAAGTGCTGTTGGCAACATGAAAAGATTCCCTATGTATTCGTCAATAGCTATGGATTAAATGTGCAAGAAATTACATTGCCAAAGAAAAAGGAATCGTCTTAGAGCAGTGGAATTCAAGTGTTTCCAGCACGGAGTTGCAATCATTTCTGGTGCTGCACTGATAATTTCTTGGGTCCCCAGCCCTAATGTAAAGAATATTGAAATCAATATTTTTAGATGAATACATGAACTAACAATCTTTAATTCATAAAATATGTATTTTCTATGTTAAAATAAAAAAATAGATTTTTGGGGCTGTTAACTCTAATAAACTTATCTTTTGCTGCAGACAAAAATATATAATATATATATTTATAAATTTTATTTCCCAAAAAGTTGAAAAGGAAAGTTTTAAATGAAGAATAGAAGCATTCAATTTGCAGTGGTCTCTTCATTTGAACCCTTCTGTTCTCAATAGTTTCCTTTTCAACATTTTTGGAAAGGAATGAATAATTCAGTGGTCTCTTAAATTTCTCCAGAGCTCTATTTAAGGATAATGATTATATGAAGCCATTTATTATCACATTTTTGTTTGGCTCCTTTTTAAACCATAATGATAACAGAAATCACCCAAATGGCCTTGATCATAAGTTTACATATCTTTGAATGTTTGGCATTGTTACAGACACACAAGGTGACACACAGGTGAAAATTGCAATTAAAGGTGAATTATTTTCTGGGTATAAATAGCCAATGAGTTTGTTAGCTCTCACATGGATGCACTGAGCAGGCTAGATACTGAGATATGGGGAGCAGAAAATAAATGCCAAAAATTGCCTGTGTAACAAGGTAATGGAACTTTATAAAGATGGAAATTGATATAAAAACCCTTGCAAATGCCAGTCAGTACTGTTCAATCATTTATTAAAAGTGTAAAATGTGGGCATCTTTTGATATCAAGCCAAGGTTTGGTAGACCGAAAAACATTATCAGCCATAATTGCCAGGATACAAAGAAAACCCACAGGTATCCTCAAGAGAAGTACAGACTGCTCTGCAAAAAGATGGTGTGATTCTTTCAAGGAGCAAAATACGATGATTCTTGAACAAAATTAGCTGCATGGTCGAGTTGCCAGAAAGGTGCCTTTACTGTGCCAATGCCACAAAAAAGCCTGGTTACAATATGCCCGACAACAACTTGACATGCCTCACAGCTTCTGGCACACTGTAATTTGGAGTGACGAGACCAAAATAGAGCTTTATAGTCACAAATATAAGTGCTATGTTTGGAAAGGAGTCAACAAGGCCCATAGAGAACAGAATACCAACCCCACTGTGAAGAATGGTGGTGGCTCTCTGATGTTTTGGGTGAGCTCTAAAGGCAGAGGTAATCTTGTGAAACTTTATGGCAAGATGATTGCAGCATGTTTTCAGAAGAAAATTGGCAGACAATTTATTTTCTTCTGCACGAAGCTGCGCATAGGACGCTCTAGGACTTTCCAGCACAACAATGACCCTAAACACAAGGTCAAGTTGGCCCTGGAGGCATTTTGTAAAGACAAATGGGCAGATATACCACCTGCAAGAATTCTGAACCTCATAGACAACCATTATAAAAGACTGCACACTGTCATTGATGCTAAAGGGGGCAATACACAGTATTAAGAACTAAATATATGCAGACTTTTTAATAGGGGTCAGTAAAAAAATATCAATATTGCCATGTTTTGTTTTAGGTTGTGCCATTCTGTTATGACCTACAGTTGAATGTGAATCCCATAAGAAATTAAAGACATGTGTTTTGCCTGCTCACTTGTTTTCTTTACAAATGGTACATGTATACACTTTGAGAATTGGTAATACAAACTTATGAGCACAACTGTATGTAACTACACACATATTTATATTTTCCAAAAAAGTTATACAGTGGATATATAAAAAGTGGATATAAATGGTTCTTGAACAAAGTATTAGTTTAAGGGTGTACACACTTATACAACCAGGTTACTGTGAGTTTTTAAATGTTTCCATCTCAAAGATTTCAGTTTGTTCTGACATGATTTATCTTTGTCTCATTGCTTTACATCACCAAAACCTGGCATTTTTACAGGGGTGTGTAGACTTTTTATATTCACTGTATACATAGGCATTGTCAATGCAGTCAACCTGACTTGAAAAGCTACTTACTGCCTGAGGGGTAACTGTAGACTCTCCTCTCTTCTTCTCTTTTACCTTTATTTCTCTGTTACTCTCTCTGTATATGCAGCATTTTGATATAAACAGTATACCTCTCTATAGATTGTATACTCTCTTTTTCTGTATTTGTGTGAAAGGTTTATTAAACACACCAGAACAAACACACACACACACACACACATACAATACCTGCTAAAGTTTAGTGCTGCAAATATTACAGACAGATGTAATGCAGAACAGATTCCGTTGTACATTTGCACCAAAGCTGAGACGGCTTGTATCTGGATCGAGCCTGGTGCTAATCTTTTTAATTTGTCCCGTCTTAAATGATTGGACCCGATCTGCACTAGGTTTTAATAGACTGGGCTCAGCCCACATGCAACAATTAGCTATTTGGACTCTTAATATGTTCACCCGGCACAGCCAGAAGAGGACTGGTCACCCCTCGGAGCCTGGTTCCTCTCTAGGTTTCTTCCAAAATGTTGGCCTTCTTAGGGAGTTTTTCCTAGCCACTGAAGTTCAACACTACTGTTGTTTGCTCACTAGGTTTTAAGGCCGGGTGTTTTGTGAAAGCACTTTGTGACAACTGCTGATTTCAAAAGGGCTTCATAAAATACATATGACTGATTGAAATAAATTTGATTGATTAGTTATGTACCTAAATGTCTGTGTAAATATTGTGCTTCTAACAAAACCCATTTATGGCTTTCTCAGTAGTACTGCATCAACATCCTACTATGTTGCAGACCTTACAAACCAGAAGTCATGACATTACAAGCAACCATTCTGAACACCGACTCTTCCATTAGGCACAGATTTAACATCACCATCTGATTTTGATTTACAAACATTGAGCATGAAATCAACAAAAAAAAATCTGTATGTCATTGTATTTAGGATAAGAGTTGGTTTCTTTTTGGATATTTAATCAGTTTTCCAACTAGATCAGTTACACAACGGCCTTATGGTACTCAGTTGAGATAATACCCCCCCATTCGGAGGTATGGTACTCAGTTGAGATAATACCCCCCCCATTCGGAGGTA
>JACXGJ010000068.1:0-200990 GCA_016801105.1 Esox niger | reverse complement strand
CAACCAAAATAAACCACCACTACGTGCACAAACATTCAACATAAGTAGGTTCCCCAATTGGAGGCAATAACGAACACCTGCCTCCAATTGGGGAAACCAAAGCACATAGAGGTGGCTAGAGCCACCTATTTAGGCCATGTCCTGGCTATGGCCCCAGCCAGCGCAAAGATGGCTAGGGGCATAGCCAGGACATGACAATATTATGGGAAATGCATGTTTTAGGTTTTTCTGACCGGTCTCCACCTTGCTTCTTGTATCTACTGAAATTACATAGTCAATAGGGCAGATTTGGCTACCTTGTATGGATAATTGTAGGCAGTCTTTGGGTGGAGACTTGTTTTCTTTAGCAGAAGTATTGTATGGGTCTGATATATCTTTGGAAGCATGTGCATGTGTTGCATACGGCAGTTTGAAAAATCCCAATTATTTTGTGTGCATGCAAATCATAGGATTTCCACATACGCAGAATTTAATCAGAAATGTATGCAAGGTCTACTTGGAACTCAATGCCCTAAAGACTGTAGAGCTGACAGTGGACTTCAGAAGACCAGCTGCCCTTCCACAATCGCCGTGTGGCTCCTCAGTCAACTCTGTGGAGTCCTTTCGCTTTCTGGGCACCAACATAGCCCAGGACCTCAAGTGGGAGCTGAACATCCCCCCTCTTACAAAGAAAGCACAGTAGATGTACTTCCTGCGACAGCTGAAAAAGTTCAACCTGCAAATCACTGATGGTGCATTTCTACAGTCATCATAGTCAATCCTGACCTCCATCAGTCTGGTTCACTGCAGCCACTTCCAAAGACAAGAGTAGGCTGCAACATATGCTCTGCAGAGGGTGACTGGCAGGAATCTGCAATCTCTATACAACTTCAGGATGTGGAACCAAGCAGCAAAAATGTGTGCTGTTCCCCCTAGGAATCTAGGAAATGGGACTATTCAGTGATCTCCCCTCTGAGAAGGCTGAGGTCTACCAGGACCTCCCACAACAAGAAGTTTCTTTCCTACAGCAGTAGGCCTCATGAACACACCCCTGGAACCAAACTGACTGTAGATGCTTGAAGTCACAACTCAAATTATTTAATGAGTTATTTTCTACAGTGCAGAAGCAGACATACAGATGAATGAAAAACTCACATATCCTACACCAACAGCAAATCACAAGAAGCGTGTCAGACCCCACTTCCTTTTCCATTGAAAACTGGCACTTGGGTCAAGTATGTGAAAATGGCCCAGATTCTTTGGTTCTCTGTGGTTAAGCCTCATGACCCAACATTCAGCAGCAAATTGTTTATTCAAAATTATATCTGGGGAATATATGTTTATGCTATATAAGCAATAATCAAAGGAACTACATTCTCACTTCCATTCACATATTCTTAACAAATATGGCAGGTCAATTGTAAAAAGCTCTAACACAAAGCTTTGTAGAACATCCTGTAATTTCCCCCCTGCTCCTTCATTACAGGTAAGTTTTAAATTCTAGACCACCTAGTTAAAAATATTTTTATAGAAGCGACTGAAATGTGGGTTGTAAACCCACTAGTTGAGAACCTCTACATTAACACCATCCTAAAGCTTATGAGCAAAACAGATGATTCTATGTGTAGCATTTGATTATCCAATGGGCATTCCTCCTTTGGTTTAAAATAATCTATCAATCAAGAAAATTATTAAATCAAACAGGATCCAAATGACTGAAGTTTTATTACAGGAGTCAGATCAATGCATTTAATAAATACAGGAATCAATTTCAAAAGTGTAATCCTCAGTATCATTTGGCTAAATCTAATACATTTGATTCTAACACGGGATCCTTGATTTTCTTCTTCTTCCATTTTCCCTGGTTTGCCACCCAGCTGCAATTCCATGAGACATTGAGTTAGCCAACAACAGGTTACAATTTTTAATGTTCAAATGTAGCAACTAAATACTTTGATTGTATTTCAGATATCCATGTTTTCAGTCTTAATGAAATCAGGTTCGGGATATTGTCATCCTTAATACAATCTTGCAACAATTGTGCAATCATCTACATGGCAAAACAGTTCTTACAGGTGTTAGTGAATTTTCTTTTTCTTCCACTTTTTGCAGATCTGCTGTCCAGCTACAATTCCATGAAAAAACAAGTTAGCAAACATCAGATATTCTGCATTTTAAAATGTTGCAAAGTAAATTGTATTTCAGTAATCAGATCCGTGTCTTCAATCTTACAAGAATCATGTTCGGAAAAGTGTCATCCTTAATACAATTTTTCACAAATCTAGTAGATGTTAATAGATTCTTACCGAAGTAATGGGATTTCACTTTTCCGTTTTGCCCTAATATGGTAATAGATTCTTACAGGTGATGGTGGATTTCCTTTTTCCGTCCATTTTTTCCCAGGTCTGTCCAGCTGTAATTCAAAGAGACAGTAAATATGATTGAAGCCTGCTAACTTAAAATCCTCATTAAGCGTTTTAAAATGTTGCAAAGTAAATTGTATTTCAGTAATCAGATCCGTGTCTTCAATCTTACAAGAATCATGTTCGGAAAAGTGTCATCCTTAATACAATTTTTCACAAATCTCGTAGATGTTAATAGATTCTTACAATTGTTACTTAAATTCTTTTGTACCCAGATCTTCATTCCGGATGCAATTCCATGAAAGACAGTAAATGAAGTAGATATTAAACATCAGATTTAAAACATTTTGTGCTCAAATGTAGCATCAAATTACATAAACTGTATTTCAGATATTCATGTTTTCAATCCTACAGAAATCA
The DNA here is from genome assembly GCA_016801105.1 of Esox niger. Classification (NCBI taxonomy): domain Eukaryota; kingdom Metazoa; phylum Chordata; class Actinopteri; order Esociformes; family Esocidae; genus Esox; species Esox niger. The sequence continues at coordinate 198,228 of JACXGJ010000068.1, read as the reverse complement.
GGTTCGGGATAGTGTCATCTTTAATACAATCTTGCAACAATTTTGCATACATCTAACGTGGCAATAGATTCTTACAGGTGTTAGTGGATTTCCTTTCTCCGGCCATTTTTTCAGGTCTGTCCAGCTGCAATTCAAATAGACAGTAAATATGATTGAAGACTGCCAACATAAGACCCTCATTTAGCATTTTAAAATGTAGCACGAAAGTATACTTTATATCAGAAATCAGATCCGTGTCTTCAATCTTACAAGAATAATGTTCACATGGTGTCATCCTAAAAATCAATTTTGTACAAATCTAGTAGATGCTAAGAGATTCTTACTGATGTTAAGAGATTCCACTTTTCTTCCATTTTGTCCTTGTCTGCAATCCAGCAGCATTTCCGTGAAAGGCAGTAAATCTGCATCGGATAGCCAACATTAGATATTTTGCATTTCAACAACTGTTGTAAAAATAAGTCCAATATATTTCAGCAATCTGATCTGGGTCTTCAGTCTCACAAGAATCATGGTTGGAATAATGTCATCATATTGTTGTTTTTTTGTAAATCCTGGTCTGCTGGCTGGGCAATATACCACATAAAATATACATACAAAAAGTACACGATGAGCCCTGGATTTTTTTCCTCCAACACCACGTGTGTTTGGAGCATGTCCCTAAGAGCAGTAAAAACTCTCGGATTCCCAAACGTCTCACAACTTTGATCTCAGTGAATCAGTGTAATCTATTATACTATTTGCACAAACAAGCAGCGTCAAAACTTAGTAACTTCTTACGCAGTACAATCATACTTTTTTCTCCAATTTAACCACTTACTTTTTTCTTGTCGGTAAACGTTTACGAAAATGCATACTCTTGGCTCTTTGGCTCGATTTTTTTTCCTTGATTTTATTTGACACAACTATTTCCTATGTAGTTGAATAACAAGCAAATACAGCCGCGCACTGTAGAAAATCTCCCGTCCGTCGAACATCTACTTCCAGACGAGCTTACAAGCTGGAATCCGTTGAAATAAAGGAGGTGGTTTACGCGATCCGTAAAGTTATAATATGTTTGATTCAACCAATGAAAACGTACTTCTCATTGCAAAATTGCTGATTGGCTCCATTTGGACTGGTGACGTCGCAGCTATGCAAGCGCTAAATTTGAAATGTAACAGATTAGCTAATTTAGCTTGTCATTCTAGTGCAGTGGATATTTGACCATTCATGTTTGTATATATACACTTACATAGCAAATTGTGTCGCATTTGCATTGTCAATCAGCTGTTCAGTACGCAATGGATGTTCGATCAAATTTACAGTAAGTTCCGCAGACAAAAAGGATTTACTTGTACAGCTTATTGCTAGCTAGCTAACTGTTGTTATTTTTCCCGACCAGTTACCCTTCTTATTGCTAGCTAACTTAATGACTACCTGTTAAGGCAAACGCTGGAAATATATTCTGTCTAGTAACTTTCCTAAATCCATAACAGATAAAAGTATACTTTTAATGAAACTAACATTTAGGGTATTTGTAATGATAAATCGATAACGTTGTTGCTACTTTTGGTCGGCATGACACCGTCGTTACTAGTTCGCTACCGTAGGATACAATACTTTGCAATCTTGCTATGCTAAAAGTTAAATAGCATTTTCTGCTAGCTAACACAAATGTGGGGTTCTTAGTTTGTATTGTGCAATAATGTTTGGACTAATGCATGTGTAACCATGGAGTTTATATCCTATCATAACCGCACAAAAGCTTGTTTTACTCAAGTAGTCATGAAATAACAAACTTAACTTACCTAAAAGTTTGCATACTTTATTGATGTACGTTGTTGATGATGAACAATTTTCAGTAAATAAATATTTATTTTACAATAAAATCGTGTGTGCAAATCACATAATGATGAATCGATATCGATTATAGGCATGCCTTTGTTGAGGAGAAACATGATTTTTCAGGGTCCGTGGAAATTTTTATTTATCTTTCATATTTGCCTGTGGATAAATGCGTTACTATTGATCTGGAGAAGTGTCTGATGACTCGTAAAGAGACAATTTCCCCATTTGCGGTTGAAGCTAGTTTTCTATGTTTATCAGCTATGTACATTCAAACAAACACAGTAGGGCCTCAACTTGCTTTATTCTATCATTGAAATAGGTTGTATGGTTAGACCTTGCTGTCATAGATGATATTACAAATACAGTTTTGTGTATCGAAAGGTTGTATGTATGTTAGTTTACATTTCTCTAGGCCATCCCTCGGTTTTTATCTAACTTGAGTTGAGGTTACCACTTTGCTATTGTTTATTTTTGGGTGTGCAAGCTTTAAGGGTAGACCAATATGTAGCTGTCATGTTCAGAGTCGCTCTGCAGAAGTGGAAACCAGGAGAGTTTTAAACACACAAATATTTTACAGGGCTTTTGAAGAGAGTTTAAGTGGATATACCGGAGATGACCCCCTGGATCCATGGGACAGGTGAATTGGCCATCCACTGTCATCATCATTACTGTTGGGATTGGGGTTTTAATGTGAAGCTGGTAACATGAAGCCAGAGGACTGTATGAGGATTTTTCTTAACCGTGGTGATTTGTCTAGGTGTTTGTTGCTGTACCGATATAGTTAGTCCGACTATTGTTTCTTGGCATTCAGGTACATACAGTATCTAGAGAGGGTATCTTCCGGGCAACCCTGGGAAATTTCTGTGGCGCTGGATCGTCTGGTGCAAAGGTTTCTCCCGGAGGAGCGCTACTCCAACGACATCCGGTACATAAACCACTGCATCAAATGTGCCAGTTATTACAAAGAGCCCATCAATCTGTACAGCCGCATATACAGCAAGGGCATCGGCACCCGAGCCGCTGTCCTCTATGTGGCCTGGGCTCAACAGTTTGAGCGGCAGGGCCAGCTTCAACAGGCAGACAACGTGTACCAAAGAGCCTTGGAGAAACGAGCAGAGCCGGCTGACACCGTCCTTCAGGAGTACAGGTGACCAGAGCTGTTGTTAGCCTCTTGTCTTTGGCACTTGCAGCGTGAGCAACTTTTGGCTTAACGGTGTTTAGACCTGCCCGAGTTTAGGACTTATTCTTGATAATGTGTCCCCAGGATGTTCCAAAGTCGTACATCTAAAGGTGGCGCACGGGCGTCAGGTAAGACCGTTTTTGTGTTTTGTAACTTCAGGATCGGTTCTTTGGCTGTGAAATTAACTCGTTTACTATCTAACCTGTTTTTATGTTGTTTTTGTTTTTAATCTGGAATCAGAGGGTGTACGGAATCCTCTTAAAAATTCTCACTTTGTGAATCAGATGCAACCCCAACGTGAGCCCGTCCCACAGTGCCTGGTAAATTTACTAAAAACCTTTCGCGATGAGTGTTTGTCTTGTTTGAGAAGTTATGCAAAAACACTTTTTTTTTTTTCTGCAACAGGACACAGAAGGTCTGTCCCAACTACCAGCTGACAAAACAATACGTATGTAAGTTATAAGACCGAAAGCCAATTCTTTGTCTTGCCCCGACATTAATATTACATTTTTGGGATGTTAAATTGTGACCCCCTTTAATGAAATCCCCTGCAGAATCTCTCGGTCTGAAGTTGCTGTGGTAAAGAAGCCCAGTCAAGACACTTTTCAGACCGTTTCAATGTACTGCAAGGATGATCTCATCTGCGAAGGCTCTGAGCTGTGCTTTGAGGAGGTCAGAGCCGCACGATTCTTTGCCAAACGCGATCAAGAGGAGAAACGGAGAAAATTTGGTAGGGTTATGCGACTGCCAACCAAACAGTGCCTTTCCATCACACTCCATTTAAAGATATACATGCCCTGCTTATTTTACAGTGAGGTCAAGGACCTCCATATGAATGGGCCTCATTGGGAATGGGACATTGTTTACTGGCACCCACATCTAAAACCAACAGCAGGTTGCATAAGTCGTCACCACAGAGTACGTTTTGACCCATGTTTTCTTTGTGGTCGGTATCCAGAGGAGCTTCAGCGGTTGCAAGACGAGGTGATGGATATGAAGCAAGTGCTGGAAAAGCTGGAGAATAACCTGAGTGGGAGCGCTACATGCCAGGAAAGATTAGCCAGTGCTTTACCAGTGCAGCATGTGAGAAAAACATTCTATTTTGTCCCAGTTTCTGTTACGTGTTCACTGGATGATGTTGGGCCCCTTTTTTAAATGTGATATGTGCGTCTGTTTCAGGCACCCAGCACACCTGCAACGGGTGTGAATTCCGAGTTCCCGTCTCGACAGGGCCTCTCCCTCCACAGGCCAGAAGCAGCAGCAGTGGGTCACTTTCATGAATATACCGAAGGTACAAAACCATCTGCTCTCCAGGCTTATTCTCTACAGGCCTCTCTGGTTCCATCCCAGCCAGAAAGAAACCCCAAGCCTTTTGGATTGGCTGCACGGAAGGCGGCAGCCCACGGCCCAGAGGAGCTGCAGCCCAGCGGAATCCCACGTCAGGGTGGGCTCTCCCAAACCAGCAGCCTTTTGCACCAGCACAACGGCAGAGAACAGCAGTAAGTGATACTCGGGCATCCTGCTCTCTAATGTGCCTTCCTTCATTTGAGCAACAACACAGCGGACACCCCACCTGTCAGGGGCTCTCTGCTTTCGATTAGGTGTATTTATTAGTCTGTAATCAAGGCACAAACCAAAATAAGTGTTCCTGTTTTTACAGTGAGCCATCTGCCGGCGACTCTCCCGAGTCAGAGGTGAAATTAGACTGTGAGTAAAGGTTAACCTTTGGAATTCCGATAAGAATTAAATGGTGTGTTTAATCACACTGTTGCTCCAACTGTCATTGTCTCTGTCAGTGTCACAGGGAGGAACTGGGAACCTGTCCCATATAACTCCTAACACCTCTTTGGGACTGGTGCAGGCCACCCCGTCCAGAGTGCTCCCATCCCCTACAGTCAACACACGGGAGGCGCTAGGTAGGTCCGACCCCTCAATGATTTGCTCAAATACGGGCAGTTGCTTTCCATATCATTAATTATTTACTTTGAAAAAACAGCTGGGGTGGAAAATGTGTTGCCAAAAACGGTTGTGTGGCTCAACCAGCTACACTCTGCATCTGTTTTATTGGAGACGTTCTCATGTGTTGCCATACTTGGAGGACATTTTACCTGGTAAAAGCGGCAAGCTCCATGGAGTCCCTAGTATCTCACCTTGGCTTACCTTGACTTCCAGATGCCATCATGGACATGTTTCAGGCCCCAAACCTCCTGCAGGAAGACCATTTTCCTAGCAGCATGTCAATGCATCAGACAGGAAAGAGCTTTGATGCTGGCTACCAGGCAACTGGTAATTCAACCGTCCCCCATTAGAACTTCTGAATCTTTCTGTTGGACTGTGGGTCAAATCTAAAGTTGACAACATTAAAATGTCACAGGCTGATTTATACTTTTCTTTTGGACAGGAAACGCCTGTCCGTTCAGCAACCCTGCCAGTGCCGTACCGTTCGCCATCTTTCGAGATGAAAACGACGACAAGGAAAACTGCGGGTGAAGCGTCTCATTTCTTCGCCTTCTCTCCCTCTCTTTGCCAAATGTTTAAGTCTGGGTACATTTATTAGCAGTGCCTCATTGTTCTTTTTCTGCTCTGCTTAGTGCTGCAGCAGATAACAAGGCCAAGCCTCCGAGGGCCCCGGAAGGGATCCTTGTGTCTAAAACACAGAAACAATACGTAAGCTAGCGTGATTTCGCGGGTTAAGACCTGTATCGATTCAGGCTCGACGTTGACGATGGGTTCGCCTCGCGGAGCCTGACCCCCCCCCCCCTCTTTGTGTTTCTCCAGGAGTCTCAGTCGGACCTGATGCCGGACGAGAGCACGATGTGGGGCGTGCGATACAACTCCCTCAACTCTGTGGCCGCCTGTCCCAACAGCACCAGGGACTTTGCCCTGATGGCCCAACTGGTCTCCACGCCCTTTCAGAAGAAAGCTCCCCACTCCTGGGACGGTGAGCGGAACCAAGGTGGCCTTCTGCCTGAGCTCATACGTAGGATGCATCCCGACTTGCAGGCTCTGACAGGCTCTGGTCAAGCAGTGGACTTAAACATGTAGTGGAGACAGATATGGCCTGGAGGAAATGAATGTGATTCACTGAATGGAGAGACTGAAGCTAGCATTTCAAACAGGCTAGTCACCCTGGAAGAACATCTGACCGGGTTAGTCCTTGCCCCTTCTAATTGGGTGTCAGGCTGGCCTAGTGGTCTAGAGTGGTGGCCGAGTTAACAATATGATGAGGGTGAAAACCGTTAGCCCTAAGTGCTCCCACTGCTGTAAATGACTGTTCTTAGCACGCTTATCAGGTGAAATAACTGCCACTATCCTCACTCTAAACTTAACTCTTGCTAAGTCATTTGAACTCATACTTCACAACTGGGTGACTTCGGAGATAAAACAAGCTCTCTCCATCGAGAGATCTCTTCCTTTCATAGCTGATCTGCCTCCAGCACGTTTAAGTACATCTGTGAACAAACAACATTGTCCAGAGTTAGTGATTGTCCCTTTGGCTGAATGTCTGTCTCTGCCCTCTAGAAAATGGACACCACGTAGGTTTTGGTGGTCCGGAAGAGGGCCCTTTCTTGCGACAGCCCACAAAACTCAGGTAACCCTGTTCGGCTGACTACCAGGAAATTACGCCGTGTGACTATTGTCTTGATGTTGAGTCCTAGTCTGTTGCAGTTGCATCCATGGCAGTGATAATGACTTGTTTTCCTCCTCCCCCAGCCCAATCATAGAGCAGAGCCCACCCGAAGGGCTCTCTGAGACTGGCGCTGAGGGCTCTATGAGGGTGCAGGGCTTCGCTGAGCAGGGCACCATCGTGGGAGAAGGGCTGGCGCAGCGAAGTCTAGCCACGTGCTCCATCACAGAAGTCCAGCACCATGCCCCCACTGCACTGTCCTTCAGAGACCAGACTGCCTCCCTGGTCCACACTGAAGGGATTGTGGCCAGAAGCCCCCCTTCCAAGTCCTCAAAGCCAGACTGGAGTGTCTACGTGAGCCCGGAGAGACCTGTATTACAGTCAGCTTGTCCACTCTCACATTGTGCACCTGTGGCAGAAGCGTTGGTTTCAAGAGGCTGGATCGCTAATTCTGATGTCCCCCCTAGTCCAGTCAAAGCCCCAACGTCTGCCGTTGACATGCCCGTGGAGTCGGCCCCCTCGTCCGACTGGTCGGTGGTCAGAAGCCCAAAGGTCGTGGTTGAACCCGACCTTTACCTGGACACATTCATGAGTCCCCGACAGGGTGGGACGATGGACGGCTTCCCTCCAAAGACCACGGACATCCCCATGAGTCCAGAGCCGCCGAAGTTCGGTTTGGATGTTGACGTGAGTCCAGTCCATTCGTCATCGCTCAGAATCGATATTCCTCCGAGTCCAGTCACCCTGAAGGCAAGGTATAACCGAGACATTCCCATGAGCCCAGATCATGGGTCAAAGCTGAACATGGATGTGCCCATGAGCCCAGATCATGGGTCAAAGCTGAGCATTGATGTGCCCATGAGCCCAGATCATGGGTCAAAGCTGAACATGGATGTGCCCATGAGCCCAGATCAAGGGTCAAAGCTGAACATGGATGTGCCCATGAGCCCAGATCATGGGTCAAAGCTGAACATGGATGTGCACATGAGCCCAGCGGCCCAAGGGGCAGTGGCTGCAGAGTCTGTCTCCAATCCCTGGGATGAGGAGCTGATTTTATCCCTGCTGTCCAAGCTGCCAACTCCACTTGACTCCCTACCGAACTTCATCACCTGGGGGTGCAAACTCCCCAACGTCACACCCAAGATGAACATCCAGATGGGTAAAGAAGTCTTTCTTTGGTAACGAGAAGGACTATTTCAGTTAACAATTTGACTTAAGTCCCCTGCATTTCCTTAATCGGTTTTATGGCCATCCACAGGTGAAGACTCTTTGTGGGTTAACTGTGTCCTTGGTCAGGGTGCCTTTGCCACGGTTTACCAGGCAATTGACCTAACAACCTCAGAAAAGATGATTTTAAAGGTATGATGGACCATAAATTGTAGAAAACTGTTGAATGCATGGCACTTTGAATGAATTGATGGCTAGTGATTTTTTTTTTTTTTTTTTATAGAGCTAGTGATTGTTTTGCGCTGCCATTTCTAAAACCAGGAAACATGCCAGGTGTTCTTTGAGCTTACACTTACAATGATGAACTATTTTCTGCATTTATGACTGTCAATCTTTTCATTGATCTGAAGGTGCAGAAACCAGCCAATCCGTGGGAGTTTTACATCAACACCCAGCTGAATGCACGAGCGCCGCCCAACGTGCGCCACCTCTTCAGCAACCTCCACTCCGCCCACCTCTTCCAGAACGGCAGTGTTCTATTGGGCGAGCTCCACGGCTGCGGCACCCTATTGGTGGGTAGCAACCCCTCCTCATCACACTTCTCGGCTTCATCGGCGCCGCGTCTCAGTCGACTGTCCTTCCTCCCAAGTCAGTTTTGGGAGGGAACGGGAAACCTTTTAAGTTGTGATGACGTTTCTCCCTGCAGAACGCCGTGAACCTGTACAAGAACTTGAGTGACAAGGTGATGCCCCAGCCTCTGGTGCTTTACTTTACCGTCTGCATCCTGCACATGGTGGAGCAGCTGCACCGCATCCATATCATCCACGCCGACATCAAACCGGACAACTTCCTCCTGGGAGAGAGGTAGGGATGGACGAGGAGAGGACTCATCCCTGGGTGTTGGCGAAGTGGACAGGGGGGCGTCTCCTGAAATGTTTTGTCGTCTGCGACTACTGTGCTCTGCCATTGATTTCGACAGTCCCTTCGCTGCTGGGTGAACTGTCTGCTTGTTGTCTTTTAGGTTCCTGGAGAACAAGTCGTTTGACCCTGATAATCTGGATCATGGCCTTGCCCTGATTGACCTGGGACAGAGCATTGACATGACTCTCTTCCCAGAAGGCACTGCGTTCACTGCCAAATGCTTGACCTCAGGCTTTCAGTGTACCGAGATGCAGAGTGGGAGGCCCTGGACCTACCAGGTATGGTGTTGCGCCCCTGCGCCCGTCCTGTGGTGATTTTGTGTATTCCGACATGACCTGTTGATCATATTTCTTTGTGTTTCAGACGGACTACTTTGGAATAGCTGGAACAGTGTACTGCATGCTTTTTGGAACATACATGCAAGTAACACAGGAGGACGGCGTGTGGAAGACGAACGCAGTGTTTAGAAGGTAACCCTGGAGCAGGGCTGCCGGTGTGTACTGTCCAGCTGTGTCGTTATGGAACAGCTTCTCATCTGGGCGGTGGCATACTGACTGTGGCCAGGTGTCCCACTGAAGGACAGTGTTGCTGATTTTGGTTTAGCATGGCGGCCAGTGCCTTCTCAAGGCGCCAAGCTCACTGTTGCATTTTATGTTTGGTCACTATTGCATGAACGGGAAAAGTTTTTCATTGTCTGTTGTCCCCTTCGTGTTCCATGCTTCTTATGGCACATCGAGGCAGCTGTTCTAGACTAAAGTCAAGGACCTCACGCCTGGTTCTCCTGTCCTCTTTCTCTACTCTAGGAACCCCCTCAGTGAGGTGTGGACAGAGCTCTTCCACACTCTTCTGAATGTGCCTGACTGTCAGTCCTTGCCGTGCTTGCGGAGCCTGCGTAGCAGACTGAGCGGCGTGCTCCAAACGAACTACAGCAGCAAGCTGTCCTTGCTGAAGACCCGGCTGGTCATCCAGCTGTTGGAGAGCCGTTCGGCGCGGAGGTAGACCTCCCATAGAGTCATCACCTCTCATGGGTCCTGTTCAGGAGGTATCGTCAGTACCACCCTGGGTGCAATGCCACTGCCACGTAACCAGTCTATTTGTAAATGCAAAAGATTTGCCCTGAATCCGTTCCTGTCACTGTTGTTCTTTTTATGACTTTTAATATTGTTTAGTTTTAACCTTCATTCTGTTTAAGTAATGTGGGTTATGAAATTGATGTTGGAGGTATGATGTATTTTCATTTCTAAATAATTAATAAATGTCAGTCTCCAATCCTCTAGTATTCCGTTGGTACTGTCTTCATGCAGAAGCATGTCACTAGGTGTCACCCTTTGTTCAAGAAGCTGTGAAACATGCTGTTCTTCACAGGTTTACTGTAACAACTTACTGAATAATTATGTACATCAAGCTGTAGAAACATGACATGCTGCGGAACGGCTGTCTGGTAATTGATTTCTTACCATTCAGTTGGCCTCTGGGCTACATAAAGCATCCATTGTATTTATTTGGAATGCCAAGCAAATATGTGTATATTTGGCTCTATGCTTTGATGTTTTCTAAAAAGGTATCATGCTCAAAAGGATTTTAATTGGTTGGGTCTTAACTATAGGCCATTTGTAATTCATCCTAAAAGAATTGTTCTGATTGGTCCTTAGGTGGAGCTGTGATCATCCTGTCATTATGAGCGTGTGCCCCAGCTCCCCTGTTTGGCCAACATGGACAATTTAATCTGGTCTGCTTTTTTCATGTCAAAATATTACACGTGCCTATAACCTTGTACTGAAATATAAACGAGGAGGATTTTCTTTGGTTGATTGTGGATGGGAGGAAAACACAGCACTATAGCTATATTTAAACAGATGTTTTACCATAGGGAAAATAATGAAAATGGACATAAATATTCCAAAATATGTGCAACAATGGTATGAGTCAGAACAAGTGACCAAACCTCTGCTTACGGACCGGCTCAGTTCCATGTAGATGTTCCAGAGTTATCCCACCTTATTTAATTGGTCAACTCATTTTCACTCACTTGATTAGGTGAATCAGATTTGACTTTAGAGCCACAACAAATATGTAAGACCTAAGCAGATTCCTGTTTGAGAACAGCTGGGCTGGATCAAATCCCAGAGCCGGTAAGGTGACAAATCTGCCATACTTGAGCAGTTAACTCAAACAAGGCACTTTTAACATAAAACAAATCTAATCTAAATCAATTAATTAGTGGTGGTTGCTACATTTATAGTATGAACAAGAAACCCTGAATTATCTGTGTTGGCAATTTACGGTGTGTTGTCCTCAAGACTGTTACAACACCTGAAGACGTTTGAAAATGATAATTGTGAAAATTTCTCCAAGTTTATAAAGCTTTTAGGGACTCTGATGTAATCACTGTCCATGTCGAGGCGGCTTAGTCAATCAAAATATATGAGTATTTCATTTTTCACTCATTTTATAAACCGTACAAAATATCTAAGGGGGGGTGAAAACTAATGCTGTTTGTTCTAGCTCTTTGGAATTAAGTCACTTTTCTAGTGTACAATACAGCTCATTTAGAGGTGCCTCCAGCTCGGCCATGATTACGGACAATCACGAATGATTTGTAAAAAATGATCAGTGATAAAGACCAAGATCCTATCCCGCTTTCACAAGGCACACTGATTGACTCCCACTTAACAACTCTGCACTTTTTCTGACGCTCTCTGCGCTCTGCATTTAACAAGCTTCTTTGCTGTGTTTGTCCACGCCGGTCTTGTCCCGAACGGTACCCTGTTTCCCTGGTCAGAAGTAGTGTGCTAGATTCTAGGGTGCCATTTGGGACACGAGCCTTGTCAATTATTTCACTATCTGAAGCCTGGAGATGAAAAGAGAGGACAGCGCAGCAGGGGCCTGCTGTTGGTAGTGATGCTTTTAATTTAATCGTCAGGCAGCTGGAACGGTGGCGCTGAAACAGGCCAGCCTTTTACGGTGGACACAAGAATAAACCTCTCAAGAAGGGTGCTGATTTAAACATGCCTTGATCTGTTTTTTTCCCCCCCTCTTACATCAATTCAGGTAAAGATGATATCAGAGACCATCAAAACAGGTGGTCCTCAATGCACCCCTGAGAAACTGCACTTTGAAAGTAACCTGGTTCATAAATATGATTATCTGATATTCCAGGGCTCCTCTCCTGTGGCTTGTTAGTGGGTTGTTTTACATATACTTGTCTCTTAATTCACAAAATATTTTTTTACCTGACAAAGAGAAGAAAGAAAAACGCAATCAGATGAGATTTGTTTTTTTAATTTGACATGGGTGCCCAAATGCAAGGATCGGCTGTGACCAATCGTTTGGATATCATCCAAGACCTTGAAAGGACAATGTATCATCATATTTAGGCCACAGTTGACACGTAATGAGAACCTAGACACCCTAACAAATGAGGATGTACACATAGCAAGAAACCTCATAACATGAAATATTCATCAAAGCATTTCTTTATAATTCAGCATTTACCACTGTGTGAAACAATACAACCCTGTTTCCCAAGAAGCTGGCAATGCTGGGTAAAATTTTAAGGAAAAATAATACAACGATGTGTTAATCATTTAAACCCTAGGGACAATAGACAACAGTACAAAGACAACATATCAAAGATTGAAACTGAGGAATGTCTTTGTTTCTTGGAAGATATATGCCCACTGCCCACTTTGAATTTGATCCCAGCAACACGTTTAAAAATGCTGGGACAGGGACACAGTCGTGACACAGTCCTCCCATGACCATCGGTGAAATGTTTTCCGTGACTTGTACCACAGTAGACCATCTGTCGGTTCAGCCCAGGCAAGATAGCCTTCGTTGCCCTTGCTCATCAATGGGCCCTTGGCGCCCAACACTCTGTCAATGTTTTGTGGTTTGTCCCTCCTTGGACCACTGTCTAGGTACTCACCACTGCAGGGAGAACCCCACAAGCCTTGCTGTTTCAGAGATGCTCTGACCCAGTCGTCTGGTCAGAACATTTTGGCCCTTGTCAATGTCGCTCAGGTCTTTACTCCTGCCCATTTCTCCTGCATCCAACACATTGACTTCAAAATCGGATTGTTCACTTACCATTTTATCTACCCGGACCTTGCCATGTGCTCTTGTTAGGAGATTATCAAGGTTATTTGCTTCACCAATGAGTGGCCATTATGTTTTGGCTCATCAGTATATATATATATATATATATATATATATATATATATATATATATATATATTTATATATATATATTTATGTATAGTGAGAGAGCGATAGCAAGATACATATATGTATAGAGGTACAGCACGGTTTCCATTTAAGGTCCCTTCATTACTTTTCTACTGTAAATATAAGACCCTCTCAGAGTTGATTGATTCCATCAATCGTTTGATCATTTAAGAAATCCAATCTTACGCTTGCAGGCGATTAGCTTCTGTAAGAGCAGCCAGCAGTGTCAGTCTTTCTTTAGCGCAGCCCATAATCCCCCCTCGATGTTTGGTTGACATTACCCTGCAGTCGCCTCCGTCTCTTCCCAGGACGCCATGCAGGGTGGGGGGGGGGGGGCGTAAGACACCGCTGGTCCACAGCTCTCCCCAAATGGTGCCTGGGGGGTCATCCGAACTCCCATTTAGCCCTGCAGAGGCTCTCCATTGAGGGGAGCAGCAGGTGTCAGTCAGCCTGACGGTTTCGACCCTGCTGTCAGCCGGCCAGGGAGCTTTAGCGAACAAACACAGATGCGGTGAGGCAAAAGTACGGCCAGAGTTGGAAAAGCTTAGAAGCTTGAGACCGCAGGTTGGGATGTGTCATCTTGTCTTATTCTGTCATGGAATTTGATCACTGCTGCTTCAATCTTTGGTAAACTAGTGACCTGTTAAGGGAATAGGGTGGACATTTGGGAGTTGAGGTGTCTTCCGATGTACTGTAGCCTGGGCCTTGGCTCTGTGGATAAGCAGCCTGGGGTACACATGTTGTCAACTGTTAAGAGAGTAGGGCAGTTTACACATAGTATGAAACCAACAGACCTCTGGAAGAGGAAATCACTTCCTTCTCAAAAGCCTCTCGCCACAGTTTGTTACTCGCAGTGTTGCTATAGACATGGATTCAAAGCAGGGTGGATCTACATTCCATATTTCCTTAACTTTGAAATCGAGAGTAACATCACTAACCATCCTGGCAACAGTTGCCTACAGGACTATTTCTAAACCCCTTACACAAACAACCATTGTGCTAGCTGACACAAAGGCTGTGGTATTACCATTCTTTTTGTGGTACACCATGAGTCTGTCTGCACAAACACTGTTTTGTACATCTGCAAATTGAGTGTACCGGGTTACGGAGAGATCTAATCCCTTCTCTTGCCAACACCAGAATTCCAGTTGCATTTCCGGGTCTCAATGGAAAATTTTCAGCCACCAATTAAGTTGTTTTCTTTGTATTGACAAACTGAGCACAGCTGCCTTCCAAGAAACTGTGCAGGGCTCTTTTGTAATCTCATTATCATTGGCTCAATCATCAAAATCTGATTAAGGGGAATTTCATAGTAATTGAAACAGCTATGTCATATCTGTGATGAAATGTACATTTCCAAGAATAGGGTTGCAAAAGGCCGGTATTTATCACAAATTCAGGTTCTTGATTACTGTTAGCAGGATGGCGCTCACAGCAAGTGAACACGGTGGAAGTGAACAGTAAATTCAGCGCACGGCGAACAAAGGCCCGCTAACCCATCCTCCCTCAACCTATTCTTCTTGTGTCTGGCATCATTGACTGCCCCTCTGAAGTGTGACAGGACCCCACAAACAGAGGCACGCCGTTCTGTTACGGCGTCACCCATTTCAAAACAACGCAGTCTTGATTAGCTGTGGCTGTCTTTGTAGGAAGCGTACTGATCCTCGATTAGGAAACCAGCTGCCCGTCCCAAATTCCAACCAGTTCCCAACACGGGGCAATACTTTGACTGGTAATTCCTGGCTGTCTATATGAGTTACATCCAACAGTGCATGTTTGTATTGTATATTGGGGAGGGGGGGGTTGGGGGTCAATAAATCCCAAGATTTTCACTCTTTCCCAGAGGGGTCACACTGACCTGTCGGTAATATTTGGGGGGGTCCCCAAATTCACCCACCAAATTCTATACCCCTGGTTAAAGCTTCGGTGGCCACTTGTCAGATATAATCGAACACGGGCCCCTCTCCGCTTCCAGGTACCGTTCCGTGTGCCGAAAATGCGTAGGATTGTGCGTCAATGCGTAGGAGTAGAGCTCTGTCCCTGCTCTCACTGTCTACCAAGTCGCACTGCTTTGTTTCCAACATCTGAAGGGATCCACAAACGGAGACTGAAAAATAACACTAGGAAATGACCTGGTCCATTCAGATAGACCGACAACTGCCGTTGCCATAGGCTAAACGTATGCTGTGTATGTTTTATCTCTGTATGGTCCTCAGGAATAGTAGCTGCTGCCTTGGCAACAGCTAATGGGGATCTTAAGAAATGCTAAATACTGGACAAAAGGGCTCACAGGGCTAAAGGCTCCGTAGACAGAGGGCTCTGAGATGGAAATGGAAAGAGGCAGTAGACCTTCAGGAGTAACTACCTCAAATCAAAATAGGTCAACATGTCAGTTTGGTAAAAGAAACTACACGATAGCATCAATTTCCTTCCTATTTAACCTCCAGTAAGCTATGACTGTACGTGAGTACAGCTTAAATAGTGCACTGTGATATTTCTGCCGTTAACGATCATTTCTTTACAATGTTGATGCCTAACCTAACAAGGTTCATCACGTTAACATCTTTTATACTGCACTGACAATCAGAAAGTGTATCTTGACATTTAACATATTTAAAATGTGTCCATAAAATAATCCATAGCAACAGGCCCAAGCCTTTAATCTTTAAACAGCAATGAAGATAAAAACAATCTCTTTGTGTTTTTATTAGATTCCTTCATTTGCATGTACCATGCATATATAAAGGCTTCATTCTTAATTTTACCCGCTTGGCTAGCATGAGTGGAGGAACCCGTGAGGACAATAACGATGTGATAAAGTGCTAACATTAACTGGCTGTTAGGGAACAGCGGAAGCCTGTTGGGGGTAGCGGTAGCATATTGATTGTGAGGGGAAATATCTGCTGCAGCAAAGGCTCCTAACCTACAGCAGTCCTGTCACCGGGTCTGTCCTCAGGTTTCAGTTAGGGACGGTTTAGAGTACGAATCCTCCTTACTAGCCAAGTCATTTTACACATACGCACAATTGTTGTGAACTGGGTGTATAGGTGCTGGTAGGGGTGGACCACAAGCGGGAATACAATAAGTTGTAGAACTGTTCTCTACAACGGTCGGTGGGCACATAAGACAATGAATAAGATGTGAGCGGCGATATGTAATACATTTGTGTGAGCGCCGATATTTAATACGTTTGAGTTTACAGTTTTCTAGAGTCATTGAGAGGAGCAGCGTGTTGTTTTTGCTGTCAATGTGCCTAGGTTTTGCCTGCCGCAGATGAAGGTGGTCATGGGCTGCGTGGGACGCTGCGGCCAACTGAGAGCACGCGGCTCCATCAGGCTTAATATACACTCGGTCTCAGGGGGCCTGAAGAAAACAGCATGCTAAATATAGGTATTTCTAGGAGATACTCAGCGCGAACGAAAAGGTGGCATTATTTTGTAAGGGAGTGCCGATAAGCTTGTCTATTTTCAGTTAGGTGGATTTACTTTTTTGTTAATATTGGAATTCGATGTTGTGTTATTTACAGACCAGGCAGCAGTGTGAGTGCTTAATGTTACCCAACTCACGTGCTTCAAAAATGGTTATTTTAAGATGCGTTGTTCATGTGTTTGCTGGCTAAAATGTCCGAAAAAGGCGGGAATAAAATCATTAAATTGCGCCTTATTTTAAAATAATGTTTTATTTTATTTTATGGTTGAAAGTAGTGTCTTTATATTTATTCCACTTGATTCTGCGCCTACAGGTCTTCTGTACAGAATGTACAAAAATGACAAAGAAAGCCATGCCGTTTCATTGGTGTAATGGATCAACGCCACATTGTATTTAGAGAAAAAGAAGCAGAGAAATAAGCCTAGCTTGAAATTAAGCAATCCCACAAATGATTGGAGAGGAATGAGTCAAGATCCTGATTTTAACAACAATGAATAATTGTATAATTTAGATTTAGGTTTTTGTTCAAAATGGAATTAGAACGTTTTAAATAATCCATTAAAATGTTGGCAGTATAAAGTGGTCTTGATATGGATCAATGACATTAACAATCTCTAAAGGGCTCATTTGCATCTATTGTCCTAATTGTGTCACTCAATTCTCTCCAAGAGCACAGAAACAGACATGACTGTAGCCATGTAAAGTGGTGCTGTGACTCACTTAAGACTACTATCAGCAGCACCTGGAAAATCATTGGGAATCGTTGTTTCAAATGTAACACAGGATTGTTGAACGTCGTTTGCTTTCCCCAAAGGAAACTCAAGGATTGTACAGGCCTAAAATGAACACAACATAAAACACAGCCTAGGCCAATATCCTACATAATCCAGTACAATATTATGGGGAAAAAAACATTTCAGTGCTAGCACAGATAAGAAGCTTCTCAGTCTTCAAAGACAAAAGTCAGATGGCTCATTTCGGGAATGATGTGAGACTCAAGCAAAAGCCCAGAGATTTCACCGATTGCTTCCTGAAGCACCTCCCAAAAGTTGGATTGGCTTGATGGGCACTTCTTATGTACCATTGGGTCAAGCTGCTCCCACAACAGCTCGGTAGGGTTGAGGTCTGGTGACTGTGCTGGGCACTCCATTATAGACAGAATACCAGCTGCTTCTTTTCTAAATAGTTTTTGCATAGTTTGGAGCTGTGCTTTAGGTCATTGTCCTGTTGAAGAAGAAAATTGGCTCCAGAGCCAATACACTTATTTCAATCTTCCTCTGTTCAGTGTCTGTGTGCTTTTGCTCATTTCAAACTTTTCTTTTTATTGGCCAGTCTGAAATATGGCTTTTTTGTTGAAAAGGCCAGCATCCTGGAGTCGCCTCTTCACAGTTGAGGTTAAGACTGGTGTTTTTGTGGGTACTATTTGATGTGGCTGCCAGTTAAGGACCTGTAAGGAGTCTGTTTCTCAAGCTAGACACTATTGCAGTTGTCCCCTTGCTCAGTTGTGCACTGGGGCCTCCCACTCCTCTTTCTATTCTGGTTAGAGACGGTTTCCGCTGTTCTGTGAAGGGAGTAGTACACCCACGAGATATTCAATTTCTTAGCAATTTCTCGCTTGGAATAGCCTTCATATTTCAGAACAAGAATAGACTGATGAGTTTAAGAAGATAGTTCTTCGTTTCTGGTCATTTTGAGCCTGTAATCAAACCCCTAACTAATGATGCTGCAGATACTAAACTAGTGTAAAGAAAGCCAGTTTTATTGTTTATTTAATTAGCACAACAGTTTTCAGCTGTGCTGACATAATTGCAAAAGGGTTTGCTAATGATCAATTAGCCTTTTTCAGTATGTTTGGTTTTACAGTATTTTTACAGTATGTTTGTTTTTCTCTTTAATAATCCTGCCCTGTGACTGATATCATGCCTCAGGTTGGGGACATGGGACAATATACCATCAGTAATCACAGCATAAGGGGTCTTGATCTGTGAGGCAATATTTGTATAGTGTGTTTTACATTTAAAAAAATCCAGATTCTCCAAACGCAGAACGCCTTGCATGTATTTTACAAGAAGATGTGCGGCTCAAACTGCCATGGCAAGTTTAGTCACTACAAACATTAAGGTTTTAGTATAATCACTTTGCCATTGCTCTTAGAGCAAAATATCAAAATGAGCTTGGAAAACATGTCTGGCATTTTATTAAATTTGCAGTAATGTATTTATCAACACATCATTTTACAATCCATAACAGAGACATCCATTCTAATAATAAGAGGAGTATTAAGATTTGTTTGCTGGGGAGTGGCCATTGCCTCAACCAATATAATGGTAAGGTTTCACAGAAAACCATGCACAGATTTAAGACAAAACTGAAAGAAAACTGGACCTTTCACCACACCCTTTTTTCCCTTTTGTATTAATGTTCTTTGGCTAATTACTAATTATTGAATGAGATTCGATTGGAAATTCAGACAAAAATGCAGAGGTGGAGAAAACACTGTTGTGATCAGGAGTACTCCTGGTAAGTTGAAAACCATAAATATCTATTTTGTAAAGGACATTCTTAACATCAGACTAGGTAACCTAACAGCCCTATGTTTAGGTTAAAACATTCTTTCACTGGTGATGTTTTTCTTTGCTTTGTAGAGCTCTCAAACTACAACCCTTTTACTAAACATTTTGGAATGCTGTGTAAAATGTAAAAATATAACAGAATTCATTAAACCCTATATTCAATAGAAAATAGTACAAAGACAGCATATCACATGTTGAAACTGAGAAATGTTATTGTTGCTTGAAATATATGTGGCCTTGCTTATTTCCGCAAGACAATGCCTAACCACATTCTGCACCTGTTGCAACAGCATGGCTCCGTGGTAAAAGAGTCTGGCTGCTTAACTGGTACACTGCCTGCCGTCCAGACCTGCTACCCATTGAAATCATTTGGCGTGTTATGAAACGAAAAATATGACCAAGCAGAACCCAATCTGTTGAGCAACTGCAATTGCATATCAAGAAAGAACGGGAAAACGTTTCACTTTTAAAACTACTGCAAATGGTCTCCTCAGTTCCCAAACGCTTACTGAGTGTTGTTAAAAGAACAGGCGATGCAACACAGTGGTGAATATGCTCCTGTCCCAACTTTTTCAAAACGTGTTGCTGACATCAAATTCAATATGGGCATTTATTTTTCCAAAGAACAAAAGCATTTCTCAGTTTCAACATTTGATATGTTGACTTTGTACTTTAAATTAAATATAGGGATACATGATTTGCACATTGCATTCTGTTTTTATTTGTATTTTACCCAGCATCCCAACATTTTTGGAAATGTGGTTGTCGCCCAGCAGATACATAAACATAATCTTGCTTTTTATGATGATTATTCAGAATAGGTGTTCACAGAATATGGAATAGAGTACAACCTGGGACACATCCTGGCGTCTCAGAGAACGCAAACAGAGAAATTTACAGATACGCAGCTGCAGTCGAGCCGAGCCACTGTACTTCTGTCACAATCTATCTGCTCAGATCCTGTTAAAAAGGACATAAAGGTTGTGCAGAGTAAGGCTATTTGTTTTTCACTGGCTTACGTGTAAAGAGAGCAACTTCCCCAGAGTGCAGCACTGCTGCCTTACTTGGAAACAATTGTTATTTAGTGAAATAAAGTCTCGAAGATGACGCTAGGCTTTTATTTTCCTGTAACATTACACAGCACAGATTAAATAGGTTCCTCAAGGGCAGTTGGTTGAGCTGAGCCCTGAGACAAAAACATCCTGTTGCCATCGGCCAGACTTAGGTCTAAATATATATCGCACCCTGCATCACAAATGCCATCTTATTCCCTATGTAGTGCAGTGCGTGCTTTCCCTTGCACCCATGTACTTAACTAGATATAGCAAATATGGTTTCATTTGAGACACACTACCCATTTTGGGCAGTTAACTTGAACTACTGATTGCCCAAAGATAGTGGGCAAAACTTTGAGTTAACTGATGTCTGAGAATGTCTGTTTTGTCCGTCTTATCAGATTACACTGTGAGGATAGGACACGCATACTCGCTGTAATCTGATGATGGGGTTCTTCAGAAATCCTGTGCACGTAAAAAATACACGAATCTGACATCGCCGTGCACGATTAAATAGTGACCTCGGTGCACCCCCTTCCTGATCAGGAGGAGACGGTTATTGTGGCGTCGCATTCTGAATGCGGTCCAATTTCTCACATATAGTGCCCTCCTTTTGATAGGTCCCTGGTCAGAAGTAGTTTACTACTGAGTTAATAGGGTGCCATTTGGGAAGCTGGCAGCGTTTCCATGGCACTGTGCAGCCCAACTAGGGCTCCAGCTCACCCAAACATTGCCTCAGGACTTCCAGCACAGTCTGTGACTTCGGTGGGACGTGAGGCGAGCTTGATGTATGCCTCGGCTCTCAGCATTCAAGTCCAATTGAACTGTCTTCATCACAGTGGATGAATGGACAGTGCGCAGGGGCACATTAAAAACAATGACAACACCGAGGAAATGTGGTTGTCAAGGCAAAGGATTCAAAAGGTGTAGGAATAGATTGGAACAATTATAGAAAAGAATCAAGCCATAGCTCTGGAGGGTTCGTTTGTGTGGACAAATTCTTTCCTGTCATACATACAGAAGAAGCGTTTTCCACTCGTATGACTGTTGTTTATTGCAGTACAAATGCGTTTAATGCTGGGTTTTGTTTTTCCTGAAAATGAATGTAGTGTTTAAATTGCATTGTGTTCAATGAAAGAACAATAGCAGTCATATCATCCATTTTCTCTTTAGATGTAACTTTTACATTATGGACAACCCCAACAGCCATAGCAGGATTACATTTTGTGTTGTGGTGGGATTTCAGAACAGGATCGTATTTCATCCCCGCCATGTTTCACAGAGCTCAAAGAGCTGACCTTGTGGCACGCAACACTTTTATATCTTTCCTAGACTCCATTCTGAGTTCATCTGAAAGCATATTCTTCACAAAGCGCCTATCCAGGCAACTATTCTTATATCCACAATGCAGTGGGTCTGTGAAGATTGGGACCTTTTCGCCTCCTGTTTCTTTCCTTCGCATCAGTCTTTTTTTTGTATTGCGTGTGTAGTGTTCTTCTTCTTTGCACTCCCGGGAAGAGAAAATGATATTGCATCTTGCTTGAATCTGTCTCATGCAGACATTTATGAGTATGGCTCAGATTCTCGAGCTGTTCTCATGACAATTTTTCTGATTTTTTGACAAGGTGACAGATCGTTCCAACGCCCCAAACAAAATAAAACAACAACCAGGTTTCTGCAAGAATTCTTTCAAAAGATTACTATTAATCAAATGTTCATATTACTGTCACGTGCTGTGACAGTTTGAGCAGTGTGAGTAATACAACAAAAATTACTACATTAACCCATTATTTTTACTATCTGCATCCGAGGTAATTGTTAGATGTCACACTGACCTATTTATCCCGTCAAGTACTGCAATGGTTTGTGGGAAATTATGTGAAAAGTGGGTTAGTCGGGTCTATGGTGGACCTCTTAAAGAATTACATCTGCCTCCTGGGGACCCTGAGCTAACCAGAAGAGAGAAGAGAACTCAACCCAATATATAAATGAATAAATCAAGGCCCCTACTGTTAATGACTACTGTGCACTTACGGTTTTTTGTGGAGCCACTCTAGCTGGAGACATCCTGACGTTCAAGGGCTCTGTTTTGATCCCTGCAAGATAATCAATGCGAAGCTCATGCTTTAGACGAGGGGCTATTTTTCTCTGCATGATTGTGTTAGGATCGTTTTAGGAATATTATTGTCTTTGTTTTTTTTTCCAGATCATTTATCCTGCACGGGACGTCCTGTTCCAATGAAATAGTCATAGATTTTGGTTGACCCAGGAGAAAGGAGGGCAGAACAACAGAACAGCATATATTGTCCTTTTATGCTATTAATATCTGAATTCTGACAATGTGTTTCCATGAAAATTATGCATGCCAACACGTACAATGACACAAAATTGTCTCTGCTCTGCATCTGACATCCTTGCAACCCCTAAAAAATTATGCTCACCAAAGGCACAACAATTTAGTGAACAGAACATGTGTCTCCGATCTGAGGTTCCAAGCCAGGTCTGCTCATTCTTTGACTACGCCTATAGTACAGAATGTTCCTTTGCTGTTCCATTAAATCAATGTGAAGTGCTGTATGGCCATCACGTGATTCATCATAATGAAGCATTTGAAGGTCAACCGTTCAAAAGAGGATAGAAAACATGTAATAACTGTATTGATCTCTCCTTAGCGAGTAATCTCGGATGTGGTATCACGGGCTGCACCCCATATAACACCGTACTCCCTATAGTTCACTACTTGCGCCAAAGGCCGTGTGTGTAGGGAACCGAGAAACCACAGAGGATTGGGTGCAGTTTGGGATGAAGCAGTGTGATTTAGAGCGTGGAACACCTCATGCACCTGAAGTGTCGTCTGATTGGTCAAAGGGGTAATGATGAATGGCTCTGTTAAATCCTTGTGACAATTGACCAATGGAGAAGCACATGGAACCTGCTGTCTACAGGTGACATTTAGCTCCAGCTGGCTCCTCTGTCCAGAGACACACAATCAGATGCCCGGCAACTTAAAGCTAACCAGACAAACTATTCAAAATAATCAATTAACCTGAAAGTAATGCAAGAAGGTCCATTTAATGTCCATAGAGATTATTTATATTCAGGGTTCATTAAGCTGTAAAACAAACATGCTTGGGCTGGTATCTAAATATTAGTATCAGGATGTTCCTTCAGTTAAATGGTTTGACGGAAGTGATTTATTTTACGGTAACATTCACTTAACCTGCAAAAACACACTGTACCTGCCATCTAGTTCATATACAAAGGTGAATGACACCTTGCATTGAGCGTGCATTTCAAAAGGACTGAATGCTGTGACATTGGACCGAGGTTAGTGCTCTAACGTGAAACAACCCTTATCTTGACCTTAACCCTTACCTAATCCTAACCTTAAGGCTAATCCTAATCGTTTACACTTCAACTTAAATTGAGACTTAAATTGAGTGCTTTCAGAGTTGGGAAGTAAGCTCTGCCCTCTCCACTGACTGAACAGATATTATTTTGTACCCTTCATCTAATCTATTATCTGTAACTTCTGTACAATGCTATTTAACCTTTATTTTGTTTCAGATTCAAAACCTGAATGATCCTTCAACATTGGAATTTCTGTCAGAAAATGTGACAGTGGTGGCCAATGGTAAGGTAATCTGATAATCATTACTAGGAAACTTTCTGATACATTTCAGGCAATCCTGATGTTGGGGTGTTTTTGCACCATTCCGTCCAGCCTCTGTTTTTTGGTGGTGATATTCTGACTGGGTGTGACGTGTCTAAGACATGACAAGGTCACATTCAGACAAGGGGATATCACTTTGGGGACATTGTGTTTCTAGAGGAGCATGGCAATTTCAGCGAGGTGATCATTTGATTGGAGTGCACCTTTCTTTGTCAGCTTGATGCCATTCTAGACCAGGGACACATTATATCTGTGACACCTTATTTAATAGCTAATCTAGTCAATTCAGTGCCAGAAACCAAGGCCACTGACATTTTGACAGAATCGTAACCTCTTGGTACTTTTAATAAAATTATGAACAACCAGAAATAGATCTCTCCCCTATACAGCAGAACTTGGTATAAACCTGGCGCTCCCCTTCTTAGGCAAGAGTAATTCACACTTTGACCTGAAAGATAGCCACCTGATTTTTCTGTCCTAGACTAAGATTCATCTGGCTCCATAAATCAGTCCCCAGATGTTTAGCTGCCCTGAGAACGTGAGTTAGTTCCGACATGCAGAGGTCTCCTGTGTGTATGCAGTGGTTGTGTATTAAACTTCATGCATATAGAAGTTGCTCTCTTGCCTTTTGAATCCTACGAAACGCTATAGGACAATGGTTCTTCATGACTGAGAGAATTCTCTGCTATGTTTTACAGAACACCTTTTATTTCCTTGTTGCATCAAGTTCCAGTGCTGCATACTCTCTGGCTGCCCCAACTCTACTACACAGTACATGCATACACTTTTGATTATCTGAGCATCTCAATAACCAATCAATTACATCTGAAGGTGTTTTGATTGACTACAGGGTGCAAGTCAATACAGACAGATGGCTAGATTCACTACAGACAGGTGTTTAGAGTCACTATAGTGGTTAGAGTCACTAAAGACAGGTGGTTAGAGTCACTATAGAGGTTAGAGTCACTACAGAAAGGTGGTTATAGTCACTATAGTGGTTATAGTTACTAAAGACAGGTGGTTAGAGTCACTATAGTGGTTAGAGTCACTATAGAGGTTAGAGTCACTGCAGTCAGGTGGTTATAGTCACTATAGTGGTTAGAGTCACTATGGAGGTTAGAGTCACTACAGACAGGAGGTTAGTATCACAAAAAACAGGTCTCATCATTGAATTTCAATTGTGCTGAACCACATGGCCTGATTGGTCCTTTACAGAATAATACTTTTTTAGTTTTACTATTGTTCTAAACAGGGACGTGACCTGAACACATTGCCAACCAGACTGAATTCTATTTACATCTAGCCAGGGCCGATGGGAAGAATGCTGACCAACGACAGGTCTTTATCCCCTGTGCAGGGAGCCGTTTCCCCCGTTTCACACTCCAGCGACATTCCTGATGTCATCGTTAGAAGTTGGATGGGGCCTGGGTAGACCTGCTGCCAGACACCCAAGAATGACTCGGCACTCTGTTAACGCTGCCGAGAAGCGGTTCGGATTACAACGCTCCTGGGGATTTTGGAAAAAAAGATAAATCCTCGCGCTGAACACCAGCTCTGCCTCATCTCTCCAGTTCCGCTCAGACACTTTGGGACAGTGGTTGAGTTGAATACACCTACTGATCCAGGGTGTCTTTGACCTCGGGCGACCTGCTCGTGGAGTCACCTCACATCTTATCCTTCAATGGTGACATGTTCTCTTCCAAGAATCGGTTGGAATTCAACTGCTAGAGGGACTCTGCATTGGACCTCGTATGGAGCCTCTTAGAGGGGTGGGTGTATGAGTGTGTCTGGTGGGGTGGACAGGCAACCCTAGTTAATGGATAAAATGGTCCCATTTTATCAGGTTTTTAACATATCAACAGATTTTAAACATTTTTTTTTTCAATGAACTGAATATACACATACGAAATTCTAAGATGTGAATGTTGCGCCTGTAACCTCCCGACACTGTTAAAAACTGACGATATAAATAAAAACCTGGTCACACAACCAGAGATACAGTAGCTCAGTCCACAAGTCATTCTGACCTATAGCCACCTGAAACGGATATCCTACTACACTGCGAAGAGACGGGCAGGATAATATAATATCCTCCAATGTCACATAACATACAATTATGCTGACATGTCCCCAGTTTCCTGGCACTTCCAAGGGGATGTTTCCTGTTTGAAGCAATCAGCACCCGCCACCGGGTTGGCTCACCGAAGTGTGATGGATGGGCCAATCAACTTTGCAGAAGACTCGAGTCGATTCTGGTGTCTCTCATCACTGACGCCGTGGAGTCCAGACACCACGGTGAGATCGACCGCCTGGTGGGCCCAGTCAACCCTCCTGACAAACCCCTGAAAGTGGTGGTTGACTTGGGGAAACGTCCCCCCCCGCACATTTCCTCTTTATGACTTTATGAGGGCGTAGCTGTTAGTTCAACTGGAAAAAAACTTCAGTCATACCTGATCCGGCTCTGGATATCAATCATAGAAACATCCTTGTCCACTGCAACAAGTATGGTCTGGGTCGGCATCTGCCCGCTGCAGAGATAAGTTGCATAATGTCGTGTTGTTCCATAGATAGGGTCATCCATCCAGGTCCTACATAACTCTAGGGCAAAGATGCACGCAGGAAATCTGACTCATATTCTCTGGGTCACCCACTAGTCCAGAAATCCTCTTCTGGCAGGTGGACGACAGAAAGGCAGTGCCAAAATGTATCTAGCCGCCCAAACACTTTCTACCCTCAGGCTTTGACCCTCATTAACCAGCCGTCTGTCCCAAAGGACAAATAAGGCAATGCTAACCACATCAAGCCACCTCCAAAATGTCAACCTTGAAAGCTACACTACACTGCCCTGAAAACTCATGTCATTTCATCTGGATGAAATGTGTACGCCAGCTGTAAGTCAATATTTACTGAACACTCGTTACATTGTTCGCTCACCACCTGTTGTACTGTATATACATAGCATGGCATGTAAACTCGCCATATTTTTATCGTATTCTGGGCCTATATGTTGCCGATCATAAGTTACTTGAATAAAGGGGACTTTGACCAAGTCCATCCCAAACGCCGCCCTATTCACCTGCATAGTGCCTTACTTTTGACAATTTCTAATAGGGGGGAAGTGTGCAATCTCAGCCTGTGGCCCTCTGCTCCCTCTCATTCAGATCTTGTCGATACTTCATTTTAGTACCACGGTTGGGGTCAATTTCAGTCAATTCAGAAAATTGACAAGTGTAATTCCCATTATTGCTTTTCAAGGCGGAACCTTCAGAATTCCAACTGCAGTTGAGCTAATATTTCAAATAAAATTTGGAGTTGGAATCACCTTTCACTTGTAATTCACTCCGACTCTCTCCAGTATGTAATGCTGATTAATCGCTGTAATGGCATTCATCAAATGTGTGTAGTGGTGCAATGTCTTTTGTACCACAAAAAACAGAACTGTACAAATTCCTCCTGGAGCTTGAAGTAAATAGTCATGCAATCCAGGAGAAGGGGTGGCATAGTATATGGGGTGATTGTGTTGGATTGAAAATCTCTGCAGCCAGAAAAGCATTGCTTGATAGAAAATGTTGTGAATGCAGAACTTACTCAATATAGTCAATCTCTTATACAGGCCAACCGTCTCTTAGTGTTTTTCTGCCTATGCTCCAAAAGACATATTCAGCTGTGATGAAGTGCTTCTGCAAATTGAAATGTCAGTGAGTCATAATTCTGTCACAGTCGTTCGATGTGTGTGGTTTGGTCGATCGGCCTTGCAGTTTATGTACAGTGTTTATACAGTACATCAACCCATTCAAGGGCAACCCTGAATAGGATAGAGTACCAGTCAAAAGTTAGGACGCACTTAGTCATTCAAGTAATTGGGTAGGTGTGTCCAGACTTTTGACTGGTATTGTATGTTCACACAACATTGCGCCAAATGTTTGCCTGTGTTTGTCACGTTTGCCTTTGTTAAATGACGTTAAGTGACATTATTTATTTTGAATCGATAGACTTTCAGCCAAGATCTCAGAAATAATATATCATAAACAAATAATATTCTCCGTCAGAATAAATGGAATAACCCCATATGCAAAGTTACAGTTTCTTTGCAATTTCATTCACATCACAGAATCAAAAGTATGGTTTGGATAATCACTTCAAATAATTTCTAAACTGGTGATAACCTGGAACCTATGACAGGCCTATAGTTTCATCCTTCACTGAACCACAGTACCTCACAAGCTGGAACTAAACGAAGGAACTGAATATCCACTTCATACTACAGCATGTGAATCTACAGTCTTGACAGTAAATGCATGCTATAGTCTGCAACTGAATTGACCCCTAAACGAATGAATCAAATTGATTGTGGGTACAATACATTCATTCGGACATAAGACCCCAATGTCCTCTGATAAATGCTTTGTGCTCCTTTATGTCAGAGATTGACCTTTCATTCATCATCTCCGCATCGGCTTCAGGCTGTGTTACCTGAATTACAGCTAGGTGTTAATACAGAAATGGCACCATTTGAAATTCATTGCAAACCTGTTTCATTACATTGTACCTTAATCTCACTGTCACTATCACAGACATTCACATGGTGGCAATTTAAACACCGAGTGCAGTTTTGCAAGGCTGTCTTGAAAATCTAATCTCATCTCCAATCCTTTCCCAAAGAGGCTCAGAGTTAGTTAGAATTACGGCTAGGTATAGAAATGTTTCGGGTCCCCACAAGTGTGGTAACAAGTGTGTGCGTGTGTGTTTGTGAGAAGTGCCAGACAGCCAGTGAAAACCAGAAGCTGCATCTAGCGATAAGTGCCCATTTGAAAGCTAAATAGAAAAGGACATAGCAGGATAGTGCTCATACCTTAGTCAACCGTGAAATTGGAAAGTTGGATAGCTAGTGATTTTTATGACAATGGGCACAAATTTGAACATACATGACACAGCACATCATTTTCAGAGACCCTTTTTTGGCTCAACAGCGACACTTATACAACCAGTGCCAACAATCACATAATCCAACTTTAAGGTAGAATTAAGGTAAGGGGTTAGGTGTACAGCTAGGGTAATGAGTTAGCCTTTGGTGTAAGGCTATGGTTACGTTTTTGGGGTTAACGTGAAAGTTTAGTTAAGGATTAAAAAATATATAAAAAGGAAGCATTTTTTAGGTCCCCACAGTGTATGCGTGTGAGGTTGTGTATGCTTTCTCCAGGTATTGTAGCCTGTGAAAACCACAAACTGCTCCTAGCAACAATGTTTTAGTCCATCTTGAAGCAAAATAGAAAAGGACAGTGCAGCAGTGTGAGAAGGTGTAACGATAGGCATTCCTTTCTGCTTTCATACTGGACCGACTTGTGCGGTTTTGTGGTGAACGGGGCATTTTACCGAGTGAAGTAAAGTCAGCAAAGCTAGAGTAACCTATAGAGCAGGAGCATGTTTCTGTGTTAGGGAAACTTGCTGTAGAATTGGGATCCTGCTGCACAATATTGTTGTGCGGGACAACAAAAATGTATACCAAATGACCTCACGTAGTCTTTCAACACAATGTGGAGGAGGAATTACAAAGCATGTACTCATTTTCAGTGTATCAATAGGAGTTACATATTCTGCTCATGTCTCTGACAGCGAATTGGCTCCCAATAATGGATATGAGCCATTCCCTTCACTCACTTTCAGCCATTTGGGATTTGTGAAAATACAAGCTACACATACTGAATACACATGAATATTCATATTTAATGAGAAGCTTCAGTGGGAGACTCCAAATTAGCAATTCATTGTTGTTATTATTATTAATTGGTTGGTTTATCATTTTCCCTTTCATTTCTGTAAATTATATACTATATTGTAGCTCACTTCAAACCACAAAATGGAAGGTGTTCAATGAATTCTTTTATAAAGCCTAATTTAGAAAATCTGAACTTATTCTTTATTACAATTATCTGTAGATTTAGTATATTGGTAGTATTCTTCATTTACCTTAATTTAAACGGGTTAGCCAATCAATAACAAGTTATATTTTACAAATGGCCAACTGACAATTACACATAATATATAATAGACAGTCACATTTCCCCTATTTGCTGTCTATTTTTAAATATAGACCGGTTGTATTTCTGTTCGGGAATACAAACGTGTTTAGCTTAACAATCTTAACATAGAAAAACGTATGTTACAGTTTTTCACTGCATCTCCATTGTTGTTTATATCCAGAGTCCGAGGACCCAATATCGTGGCACACCCGCATGCAGCCCACAAAATTCCTATTTGACACAGCCTGAGTACTAACATTGATAGACTGTTGGCCTGTATAAGAGATTGTCAATTGAGTATATTGTGTAAGTTCTGCATTCACAACATTTTCTATCAAGCAATGCTTTTCTGGCTGCAGAGATTTTCAATCGAACACAATCACTCCATATACTAAAACCCCAGCAGCATAGCCTGAGTACTATCACTCAGATAATCCTCAAAGCATTGGCAGGCAGCAACACTACGGCCTAACGACCTAAACTTGCTCATTTAAAGCGAATGGTCGACAGTGTTAAAGGCCTTTGATAGGTCCATGTACGAGGAGGCACGGATCAGCTTTTCGTCAAATTGCAAACATCGTGTTCATAACGAGCGCCTCTGCTGCCGCGGCCTGGTTTCGAACCTGGACGCTGCGATTTCAGACGAAACTCTGCAGGGAGATGACTTAATCAGTATGCAACAATGTGATACTCACAGGCGTACTTACCAAAATTAGACGCAATCCTATGAAACCGAAACAGGTAATGAGCTAACTGTAAACAAATGTTTCACAACTTGGCTGGCGCATTACTCAAAGGCAAAGAGAGATCGGCGCAGTTGTTGTTACTTAGCCATGTGCCACACGACACCTGGGCATCACACACTTGCATTTAAATCTTTCAGGGGCTCTTAATGCATTTCCCCGCCAGTGTTGAAATCGATGCCATAACCCTGGCGTTGGAGGCATACCTCTTCACCATCTGAGCCTCAAAGGACCACCACACAAACCTGGGGTATATACTTGTTGAAACTGACAACCTCTTGTTGATGTCCTGTGTAGTTGTGGCTTCTTTTAAGTTGTCTTTCCCAACAATGAGTGAACACCAGTGACGCTGACAGGGGGAGACAACCGGTAACGTTGTCCCGGGCCCAGGCCTCGGGGGGCCCATTTGGTTGTCTTAAATATAATTATTTATTAGTCAGTCAATCTTGGTATTTAGTACTACCTAGCTAAAACATTAAACAATAAACGTTTATGACCTGTTTTATGAGCAGTAACATCATTGCTATTTCTAAATATATAGTCCCTGGTGAAAACAACAAGCTGCCTAGAGCCCAAGCAGATCTGAGACAGGGCAGTGAATTAGTCACACAGGAGGTACAAACCAACATATAGTCCAGCTGATTAAAATACCTGGGATTAGTGTCTCAGTGGTATTGATAGGCCAGGATATGCTGTTTGTCCTCAGATGTTGCTCACCAATAGGCTTACAGATGTTCTGGTGGGACTTTGGTCCTTATCACCAGTCCTAAATTTCTACTTTACTCAGGCCTATCAGTGAAAATGTATAGAGTGGAACATATTCATTAATGGACAGACATACAGTGCCTTCCTTCTGTCTAACTGCTATATTGCGTTGTAATGCTGAACTGATTTTGGCAAAAAGCGCCCCCTAGTGTTACGGTGCTTTACAGTTCGGTTGTTGGTTTTACTCAGCCGACGTTGATGATAATGTGACGAAACAAAAAGCAGCCAACTGGCTGTAGAAATTGGCAGAATGATTTTCATACGTTCTCCGGATGAATTTGACAGTTTTATAACAATGCGATCGGTGCAGAGCTATGTCCAATTCGACTCTAATGGCCCGGAATATTCCAAGGTACCACGGACCCGCATTGGAAGATCTTCGGTGGGCAAATGTGAAGACACCTGATGCAGGGTTCAGTGCGTGCACTCAAGCCGCGGGAAATTGGGCTAGAAAATCCCCCTCCTGTTTCAAGTCTAGATTCGTGCAGCAGAGATTAAAGGACGGACAATTTGTCTCTAGCCATTTACATGAAGAATGGGAAATGATGACTGTCTTAAAGAGTTTGGAAAAAAACCCACGGTAAGTGATGCGCGGCGCACGAAACTCACCTACAGTTTTTAATGAGCGCACACGTACCATTGTGTCATGGAGTTATACTCAGATTGTAGACTGACCATTCACAAGTTTCGGTGTCTATGTCAGTTAATCTTGGTATAATTGCTTATCGACTGATATTATTACATTTACAATAGCGTCAGTGAAAATGACTTAAAAGTGTCTGACTTGTTCTAACAGTATACCTATATTTTAGCCTATACAGCTCAATTACTTATTAAAGTTCAAGGTCGAAAAACGAAGTCAGTTAGTTTTTTCCTTCAGGGAATACGTTTCATTTCATTGGATGTATATATTTTGCTCATGCAGATCTAGGAAAATGGTTCGAGGGTGTTGGCCTATCTTTCCAGAAAAACCGAAGGTAAATGTGTTTTTATTGGATAATGCCTAACAGAATACCTTTTACAAGTATAGCGACTTCTATTTAAGAAGTAGTATAGGGTACAGGCTATCTATTCCATTTTGGATGCCACTAAAATCCCATTGCTAATTGAAAGATTGTGATTATAATTTATCATAATTAAACATACAATTACTGATTTTTCCATTTGTTAATTATGAAATATCCCTTTTGTGCTTAATAATATGACAATTTAGAACATTAAGAGCTTTGTGCACTATAAATTTCATGTGATTATGAAATGAAAATTACACTGTAGTATGAGAAAAATATTGCAGTTGGGTCACTGTGTAACTGCAGAACGTCATACGACGCAGGGACGCAGGGGTGAAGACTCTCATTCATAGCAACCTGGCTGATCACCACAGTCTTGGTTCAAGCCTTGACTGTGCCACAACTGCCAAGTGGTTTTGTAGCCCATTGAGAGATGCAAATTTGCCAGCATCATCTTGGGAGCGGGGTGGCATCGCCAGCAGGGATTTCCTGGTGTCTTTATGTTCTAGCTCCAGGCACCTGCAAAGCTGAGTTGGTCAGGTGAGTGAGCGCTCCCTAGTGCAGTACGTACAACATCCAAATGGCTTGGCGCTGATGCCTATAATCTTCACAACTCTCCCAATCTTCAACTCTCCCAAATCCGTTGGGAATTGTTGGAATTAGACATGGCTGTAAGAACAATTGGATATTATGAAAAATATGAGAATGAAAGGGAGATTTCAAGGGATGTTAAAACAAAAACATTTGACCTCAAACAAATTACTTTTTATTGCCGTCATTTTGTTGTGTCATATATAAATGGATATAATAAACTGCAATTTTCTTGCCCTGAGTTGACTGCTATAATATTTTAATTGAAATTTACAACTGTATTTCAAACGTCAGTTTGACATTGCACTATGGGGTATGTTACAGAGACAGTGCCAGGCATAGAACCTGGCACAACATTTCCCAAATTGCAAAGTGCGCAATGGAGGGTGTCTATGTAGTTTAACTAGGCTGTCTGTGCACGAGGCTTAGATTGAAGCTGATGCGGGGGTGTGGGTGGTAGGCCTATCACCATTAAATGTGTTTGTGTTCGGTTAGCTACATAAATGGTGGTTACGTTGACCAGACAGAAAATGCAATATGACCATCTAAGAATAAGCGTATACACTAGCTTTGGCCTAATTAATTAGGCCTAAACTTTACTAGCAGTGGTGGTGGCATCAGGAGATTTCTGCTGGAAATAAATAAAGTAAAAATTTGTAGGGATGTGAATGATATAGATCCTCAGATACTCGATGAGCAGAGATTCACTCTTTCATTCCAACAGGAAGTGATACTACTGGAACAGAATTATTTTGCTGAGGTTTACTGTTGAGGTACAGAAACGACAGGATTAAAGAAAGGGCAGAATTCTAAATACAAGCAGAAAGAAAGACACATACATTGAGGATAGGAAGGCATTAGGCTTTCACACAAATTATATAATGTTGTGATTTCGGTCCAGATGATCAGGATCTGTCATTATTCACACTTAGTTCGCACATGGCTCTTTGCAATGTCTGACAGCTGCACTTGATTAAGCTACTCTACAGCTTTAAGTCTGTCCCAATTGGCACCCTATACCCAACTAAATAGTGCGTCTGACCAGCAGGGATCCATGGGCTATGGTCGAAAGTGATGCACTGTGCAGGTAATAAGTGTCCTTTTGGGATGCGACCATCTCCCTTCAGCTGTGTCCATTGCTCTGGCATTTAAAGGCCCACTCCAGCCATTTAGCACTTTTTTTGCAGATATTTATATCGTGTTCATTTGGCACACCACTCTAATCCAGAACGACTTGCAGTAATGAGTGCATACATGTACATCCTGAGGCTGGACTGGGAGTTTTGACAGTGTTAACACACTTTTGCCTTTTCCACATTATGTTGTGTGAAAATATTCAATCAAATTGTGTTTAATCAGGAGTATTAAAAAGTCCATGATGCCAAAGTGACAAATAGAATATGCAAATTGTTCTTAATGAATTACAAATAGAAAACCATTTATTTCCCTGTTGGTCAACAGAAGCCACATTAACTTCTGCTTTTAAAATGGAGAAGCTGCAGCATCTCCTCCATCCATATCACTAAGAATCTTAATTATCTCCTCAAGGCCGTTAACTAACAATGGCAGACATGACACACCGTACGTTTTGCTAAATTCTCACCATATCATAGGTTTAGCTTGTTCTAATGTTATGTCTCTTAATGTATTGTAAATATGTTATGTTGGTTGGACTGGGGCAAGCGAACTCTCATGTTTGTTTCTTGGTTCCTAGAATTCTACACAGTTCGAGTAAACAAGCATTGAATAGGAATCATCATGCCCCACTCGCTCTGTGAATATTGAGTGTATCTCGTCTATTTCTATATGTGTATATATAGAAAAACTGATCATTGAGTGATGTCCATTATAAAACTAACTTCATTCTCTGGATTGGAGAGAGTTGATTTAAAAGGCAACTGTTTTTGTAATCCCCTAGTTTCCACATGGAGTATAAACCTTGCATACAGCTCTTTTAAAGGGATATTAAATTTTTTTGTAGGTTAAATACATTTTTTCTCTTACTTTTAGTGTGGAAATAATTTCAGAGTATGTGATCTGTAATTACCCTTTAATCGCATATCTGGCTGTTTCAGAAAATTTATCATAGACAAAAACAATGTTCCTACTCATGATATAATGTATTTAGAAGCCTACATTGCAGTTTTGAGAAGATTTTGTGAAAGTTCAAAGTGTTTCAGTCAACCCAATAGAGATGTTTTTCATAATTAGCAACCACACACAGAAAGGCCAACATGCTGGAAATGAATGTCCAGATATTATATTAAGTTTGACTTTTTAAACCAATAATGACTAAACGGGTTGGGTGAGGTCAAGGTCGATAAGACTGTAGCCGTGAGCCTGCAATTTCTGATACATCCCACATACCGTTCGGACACGAGTTACCGTTAGCCGAGTTTTTGCGTTAACCGAGTACCCAGCTTTGGTGTGTGGGAGTGAATGGTAGCAGAACAAAGGAATCACCATTGTAATGAAAAATTAACACAGTCGTAAAACATAGCGTAACTCCTTTCCTATGACTCGGCTACATTGGAGATTTAAATTTTTTACCCACAGCACAGCCGATTTTCAATGCTAGTTCTGTGGAATGTCGCAATGCGAACACTTCTGTGTGGAATATTAATATGTCTGAACCTTGCGTTATTGAACCTCGCCCGTAGGGCCCTATGTAATTCTAATGTTAATGTATTGATAAGACCTTTTCGTATCTGAGATTCGGCCGGACGGCTAAGACAATAGCCTCAGCAACAAACATATTGGTATGAGTGTGGCTGAATCGGAAACTGCTGCTACTCCATCTGAGAGGATTGTTTTGCCACCTTTTGTCATCCTGTAACACAATACCATAACACATGTGGCATCACTTCAACCAGTTTGCCTGCTGGTTTACAGGAAGCAGCTGATGTCATGGTTCATTCCTAGTACTACCTGAGCTACTGTGCCAGCTCGCTTCAGCAGTCAAGCGAAAATCAATACCTCCCTACTATTTTTCCTTCCGAGGCGCCATTTAGTACATCAGTCGAGACTGATGACTCGTGGCCTTGCTTTCTTGACGATCGTCGTTCTTAATCACCACATAAAATCAACTCCTCACTCTAGCAATCCTTTTATGGTGTCAGATGATCACAGGCCAAGGTTTTCTCTTGGGGTATCTCTGTTGTTTGGGATTCTGTGGAGGATATTGTCGAGAGATAAAGGAACAGTATTTCCAGCAAGAGTTGAAAAATGTACTAGCAAAGAAAAAAAAACAGATGAGCTTGAAAAACACCAAGGGCTTAAAAGGAGGTTGCTGTATAATTGCCAATCCAATTAAACTATAGACATCCACAGAAAGCAACAGCGGTTGATTATGTATTGTCTGTAAATCCTGTCCTAATCATGAAACCAACCCTCTTATCCAAAGAAATATACAGTATCAAGTGCATTCATTTCCTTTATTTCTCATACTGGCCCTGAATGGGAATTGAACCCACAAATCTAGCGTTTCTAGTATGATCCTCTACCTGCTGAGCTGCATGGATCCCTATGGCACTGCATGGCTCCCTATGGCACTGCATAGACCCTATCCCCCATACTATGCATTATGTCGGAACAGAGAACAGCAACTTTGAACAGCAACAACTGAAAACTGAAAAGTTTCTCTTCAGGTGTCCCTGTGGAGCTGTGCAGGATTTCATGTGTGACGCATACCGCCAGATTAGCGGCGGTGTACACATCAAAATTGCTAACGCGAAGTTACATCTCACTTTTCCATTTCTCAAGAGTTCTTCAATAAAACTGGGGAAGACACACAGGACATGTGTGACATTCAGTAGCAGCAGAAACTGCAGCTCACGGGGGTGCTATCACACCAACAGGGGGGCCTTCTGCCCCCACAGAACACCCAATTTGCCAGTGCCAAAAAAGAGAGAGAGTAGCACCAGGGAAGTAGTCAAAGCCTCAGTCCGCTTCTTAAAAGGCTCCATCCTCAAGCGCCCCCCCCCCCTGGTTGTTATAGTACCAGTTCTCATCAGCCTGAGAAAATGATATTTACGTTTATGGTGTTGCGTGTGATTCAGGGGTGAAATATAGGCCACGTGTTCACTCCAGGCATTTATTTTTGCTGACAACCTGATTTATTTTTTTTGTTGAAGTCTTCTCTTGGAGATCTAGGATAACAGCCGTATAGTGTTTTGAAATTGAAGAAAATGAAAGCATGTTAGTATCTTTCTGAATCGCGTTCTTGACAAAGGATTTTGTCATACACAGCCTTTCAACAACCTGTGTAGTCCCTCACTGCGCTCCAAGCACTAGGTAGCCCCTAAGCACTAACACTTGCCATTTTCCCATGGACTCCGAATGCAGAAATAAGCTGCCCACTTGGCCCATGGTTTAGCGTGAGGTGAGAAATGAACAAATTCACTCAGTAGATATCGCCCACAATTCAGTGCGAACTGTAGTTATGTCTGTAACGCCTGCGGCCGTGAAGTGTAACATTTAAATTCGACACGACTACATTTTGGTGTCAGTCTCCTCGTGACTGTGGGGCTAGGTGGTGACCTCCACAGAGAATCAGCCAATTCACTTCAGTACACGCATTTGCAAGTATCCTCAGATGTTGACGACATTAAGTGTAATTCGAAGGCTGAGGTTGTAGGTCTTAGGGGCTGTCTGCTCTGCCCCTTTCCTCCTCCACCAATCAGAATAGGGGGAGCAGTTTGCCCCATTCTTTGATACCTACTTCCAGTTCATTTATATCCCTCATGCAGATTTCCCCACACCATGATACATCCCATTTGGAGACATTCTTCCTGTGTCATAAAGGGCACCGTATTCACTATGTAGTGCACTAGTTTGCCTACCTCGACCAGAGCTGCGCACTACTTATCACCAGAGCTCTGGTCAAAAGTGTACACTAAATAAGGATTAGGGGGTGTTAGGGATGCGCCCTCTCTCTGTCCACTAATGGGCAGAATGCATTCAGAACAGGAGGCCAGTGGGGGGTATGAAAGTGCCAATAACATGCCTGGATGTCATAGCATGTCTAATTGGATGTGAAATTTAAATGGAGATACTGCTGACCTTCTATCGTTATCATTCCATTTCTATTTCCTGTCACCTCTTTTCTGAGAGAGTTATTGGTCCCAGTCATTATTAAGGATCAGTTGGCAAGTCCAGCTTTATTTCCCTTATCGATTTAACATGCATGTTCCTTTCTCTAGCAATGGGCATAGCAAAGGGATCGTTTGGAACATGTTAGAAGGA
Source organism: Esox niger (assembly GCA_016801105.1). NCBI lineage: Eukaryota > Metazoa > Chordata > Actinopteri > Esociformes > Esocidae > Esox > Esox niger. Next base: position 160,175 of record JACXGJ010000068.1, on the reverse strand, counting down.
TAGAATCTGACTAGTGTTGGCTAGGATTGGGTTTCCGGTGTGTTGATGATGGACAGATCCAAAGGGACCGGTGGTTTTATTATAACGCCAAATCACAATTGCCATCTCCACTTTCCAGATATCATCGATTTCTCTGGCGTGATGACAGCCGAGTAATGGCATCATTGAGACTTCTTTACTGTGACATCCCTGGCTCTCTAGAAAATGAATCTCAGTCAGGAGTGAGTAAGTGATTTAGATTTAGACATATATACATCAAAGCTTTAAGACCCAATGGTTGTGTCCCGAATGGTACCCTACTCACTCTGGAGCCCAAAGCTCCATGGTCCATGATAAAAATCAATGCAAAAGACCTTATGGTCATTTATCTGTGCCCTTAATTGTAGTAATTGGCTTTTTCCCTCTTGGGAATTATTGTATTTTACTCAATGGGTTTTGAGATCTTTTTTATTTTCATTTCCTGTTTATTTAAGAAAAATATATGGAAATGAAATGGGTAATATTCACAAAATGCCATAGAGACAAAACAAAAATAAACGGCATAAAGACAAAATGTTCAACAGCCTAGAGTACATTTTATAAAATGTTATTTTAGAGAATACTACAGCCCTTGTTTTGCCACGGTAATACTTTAACTTCACAATAGATAGAAGCAGACACACATATAAAATACAGATAGAGTCATTCTACTCCCAGAATAGCTGCAATAATAGCCCCTTCTCAAGCTTAACAGGAATTTGGTGAGTGCCTGGGAACATTCAGTTTCATTTTACAGCGGTAAGATAACGTTTTGGCATGACTATGTATTTGTTCTCCTTGAATTTGGGAATAGTGAGTGTGTTGTGGATCTTGTTACAGATGTCAAGCCACACCTCCTCACGGAATTCTGTGGTTTAGTCAATCCCAGCATCCTTTGAAGGGGGATATAGGAGGATTCACACTGATTGGATTATGTGCAGTAAGTCCTAAGCAATTAGTACTTTCTAAAGTAGAAATAATGTATTCCTAGTTATTGAATCAGCTTGTTTTTTTAAAGTAAAATAGCATATTGACCACTACTCATCCATCTGGTAGTTGGCTGTTAAAGCAGACATACACTGAATCTCCTAAAGTTGTCCTTCTACCAAATGAAGCTAACTCAATGTCATTAATCTGACTGAAAACTCATTAAACTGATTAGCAACACAGTATCATATAGTATTTAGTGAATATTCAAGTCTTTCCATTGGCTTTTCTGCATCTAACAACATAGAATGTTTTTCTATATGGAAAATAGACATTTAAGGCAGAGGTACCAAAAACAGTATCTTAGTAAGAATCTGTTAATATACCTAATGAATAACATCTTGTCTCATTATACATACACTCCCTGGCTGAATTACCCAACGGCTCCTCAGAAATAGTAATTAAATACATTTACAGACTGTTTTTCACGACAGTCACAATGTGAATCTGATTAGCAGAAGTCCTCAGTGTTCCCCCTAATGGTTACAGTATCAGTTGACAATTCAGAATGATTAGGGCAATTTAGCATTAGTTAATGAAATAATCAATACTGAGAGTTTAAAAATAGAAAGGAGATGAACGAGTCCAGCTTACACTTATTTCAAAAGTGGATTACAAGAAAGGCAGATGTAGTGAAATTAATCTGATAGATGTTTACAGGCAGTGACTTGGTTACATCCGACTGTCTGTCTGTGTGTTTCTAGAACAGTATTCCAGAGAACCAATGAAATGTGTGTTTTTAACAAGGTTCCCTCCATGACATTTAGCATATTATAGTACCATGGACATGTAGGGGCAGCAGAGGGGTCTGTTCAAATATTGCTCCAGCTCAGTGGCGTGGCTGCCTAACAGAAATAACATTTTCAACACTACACCTGGGAAGTGTTGATTAAAAAACATTGCTATTATAAAAAATTATTTATGCTCTCTAATGCAAAAGATTGTGCCGTTAGTATTAGACTAATGACAGTCTTAAAGAATGATCACAAAATGGTGACTAACATGACTTTGCTAGAATAATTTATGCTCAGTGATTCTTCATCCTACTTAAATTAGCACTCTATACATTATGCGTCAATGCATCATATGCAGCTGGCCCTTTTATTTGAAACTACCCAAATTCACGATTTGTGCCCATTTCTAGAAAGATCCACATCGGATGTGTGCTTTTGCAGCTGGCCTCAGTAATGTTTTTTCTTATACTATAAGCTTCCACTCAGGCAGGTAATGATCAGCTTAGGACATGCTGAAGAGATCCTTCTCAATAGAAACAAATGTGGAATATCAGTTTAGTCTTCGAAACAGAGTTTTTGCATTTTTATGTACTTTGGCCTCTGCCAAGGATATATTAAACGCTTCTTAAATTACGGTTCTGATTCCATTGTTATTGAGTCTTACAGTGAAATTGCTAGACTCAGAGAGCAAATATCAATTAATAGTCTAAAGTTATTGCGTGGTGTATGGAATAGAGTTGGATGGTCTAAAAACACTGACACATGCTATTTAAATATACTTAGAAGTAGCAGGAAGTGATGGCAGTGTTGGAGTGTTCATTCCTCGGGGGAGGTACAGCACATTAACGTAAAGCGCGTCAAATTGCATTTTCATAACTGTGTCAGTGAATTAATACGGGTGTCTTTTTTCCCTCCTAACGGACAATACTTGCTTAAAACGATCACACGCATGAAGTAAAGGACTGTCATTTCCCACTGAGTGATATCTTCATTGAGCCTAGGTGTAATCTCAAGAAACAGGAGAGGCATTTGAACAGCTCGCTGGTTGCAGTCTACAGATGATTAGCCAGAAGAAGATCACAAAAGCAATTTTCCCGTTTGTCTATTTAAGTCCTATTAATGAAGGGACACGTACCTACCAGTAGCACCACAACAAAACAACTGTGACTAATGCCTGTATTTCAGTCAAATATTAGTCACAAAGGAATGCCATCGGCTCTATCTTGGCTAAAGTATATCCTATTTCACAATGTGACAGGTGTGTTTGTGAGACCTTACACCTCTGAAATGGCTTTTCTTATCCCAGTCGGTAGCTACATTAAGGAAGCTCTGGATGGCTCTTGGGGGAGGGCAATAAGATTTATTGCTCACGCCATTATATTCAATTAAGGAGGGCCTGAGTGATGAAGGCTCAAGTAATGACTACCCAATTAGATGTATAATGAAATCCTTTTTGAAAGGTGTTTCCCAAGCCAGTTTTATAAAATGTTTCAAATTCAGCTCTGGAAAAAATTAAGAGACTACTGCACCTTTTCCTTTCCTTTCCAAAAAAGTTGAAAAGGAAGGTTTTGAGTGAGGAAAAGAAGGGTTAAAATTAAGAGACCAGTGCAAATTTAACGCTTCTGTTCCTCACTCCAAACTTTCCTTTTCAACTTTTTTGGTCTCTTAATTTTTTCCAAACGTGTTCTTATCATTTCACTTGTTTAGTGGCGTGTAGAAATCATTTTCAGACCTTTTACTTAGGCACATTAAGACAAAACTGCTAAAAATCCCCAAGGTATGCTAAAGACTCAATAATTCCATAATGCGTAAATTCTCAAAGATTATTTTAGCACTTTTTTATTGACCCAAGGAGAACTGTAACTGCTAATGACCTTAGCTGCTCTTCACCATATTATGTTTTCTAATTCATACTGTGAGGCTCACCTGTCTGTGTTTCTATTGACTCAGCTGAGGTGTGCGTCAGTAGGCGCAGAAGTGAACGTGCTGAAAGCTGCCATTGAAATGATCCGTCTGACTAATCTAGGAACAGTTGCGTCCCAAATAGCTTCTATTTTCTCTGTGTGTAGAACCATGGGGATGTGGTCTGTTAGACTCCGAAACGCCACATGGGGGAAGGTAAACACAGCATGCACATTGCCTGGATTTGATCTGTGTGTGTGGCCCTTGTCGTGCTAATGTTGAGATAGGACTTCTGATACTAAATCATGTTAAACTTTGATTATTCAATGTGAACTCTGCTTACACTGTAATTAGCCACAAACCAGTGGAACATAACAGATCAAAAGTTATACACTGTAGAGAATAGGGTTGGAATTGAATATATATTTATATATGCAATACAATACAATACAACCAGATTCAAGTCTTTTATGTAGGATGTAATTAGAAATCTGGTACAATAAAGTATCTTTACATGAATGGTGTAACAGAGGGTAAAGGAATGTTTTAATTAGCGTATTCTTTTCATTTGTTTCATTCAAGACAAAGGAAGTGTGGACAATTATCAGTGTGTCCTCCAGTTTAGAATGCATCCCCTTGGATTTATATCTGCTCACTTTGTTAAATGTCTTTCCACCTCCCACATGACATTGCAGTCTCCTTTTAAATGGGATGATTGTTAGGGCAAGTTTGCATTTCTTGCCATGCAAGAAAATGTATGTTACAACAGGATGTTCGTATTAAGCGATAGAATCTGTAATGAATAATCACCTCCAGTAACCAAGGGAACCTCCGTCAATAACTATACCAAATGAAAAATACAAACACTAATTTAGTGTTTGTCAGAGATAAGAAATGCTTTACTCTCAATTATATAACATCTGCAAAACATATTTGTATAATAATGTCCAGTGGAAGTATTATAAAGTACCAAAGCTCCCTGGTTCACAGAGGTCACTGTTATGAGATATCCTCTTTCTAATGTACTGTACCATATATGTTTATGCAGTGTATTACAGGGTGACCCTTGACCTGCAGTGGGCATCCTATCCCTGGGAGAGAGCGCGTCCAGCAGAGGCGGGAGAGCCGACCCTGTCTGTGGGTGGAGATGGAGAGGTACCTTGGCAGTTCCACGGGTCCCAATGTCACCAACAGCACAGGAGCCCCAGACAGCTCTTTCCCGGGGGTGGTGTTCACGGACAGGACCGTGGTGCTGGTGGTACTCCTGGGCCTTCTCAACCTCCTCACTGCGCTGGTCAACGGTGCTGTCATAACAGCCATCTGCACGACCAGGAAGCTCCACCTGCCCGCCAACTACCTGATCTGCTCCCTGGCACTCACTGACTTCCTCGTGGCCCTCCTGGTCATGCCGGTCAGCATCCTCTACATCGCCACGGAGACCTGGTCACTGGGTCAGGTGGTGTGCGAGGCCTGGCTGAGTGTGGACATGACGTTCTGCACATGCTCCATCCTGCACCTGTGTGTCATAGCGCTGGACCGCTACTGGGCCATCACCAAAGCCATCGAGTACGCCCGCAAGAGGTCAGCCCGCCGAGCCGCCGTCATGGTGGGCATCGTCTGGATCATCTCGGTCTTCATATCCATCCCGCCTCTTTTCTGGAGACACCGGCCCGGTAGCCTGGGCCCGAAACAGTGCATCATAGAGCACGACCACGTTGGCTACACCATTTACTCCACGTTCGGAGCGTTTTACGTACCCATGACACTCATCCTTGTCCTGTACTATAGGATTTACAACGCTGCCAAGACGCTCTATCAGAAGCGGGGCTCGTCCAGGCACCTGAGCAGTCGGAGCGCCGACAGCCAGAACTCTTTTAAACACTGCCGTGTGGCGCACACCTTCTGTGTGTCGGACCTCTCCACCTCAGACCCAACTCTGGAGTTTGACAGGATCAACGTGAACATCCGCATCCCTTCCTTTGAGACGGACATGGACGCCGCCGACGAGAGGAACCAGATTTGTACCTCCCGGGAGAGGAAGGCGGCGCGTATCCTCGGTCTAATCCTTGGGGCTTTTATCCTCTGCTGGCTGCCCTTTTTTTTAAAGGAGCTCCTCGTGGGCTTGCAGCTGGTAACTGCCTCCCCACAAGTATCAGACTTTCTAACCTGGCTTGGCTACGTCAACTCACTCATTAACCCTTTGCTCTACACAAGCTTTAATGACGATTTCAAGTTGGCCTTTAAGAAACTTCTCAGGCGAAAGCAGCGGCCGTAGGCCCTTCGTAGACTGGTATCGAACATACAGCATTGCCCTGTTAAGTTGACATTTACATTGAAGTCATTTATCAGATGCTCTTATCCAGATTGACTTAAGGCGGGGAATGGGTTAATTTACTCACTTTTTCTGTTCAGGACCTATGTGGGAATCTAACCCACAGCCCTGGCATTGCAAGTGCCAAGCTCATACCATGGGAGATACACAGGACCCCATCAGGGAATGTATGAAGGAAAGCTCCATGCAGTGTGTCAGTTGGATATATGACCTGTGTAACGTATTTATCTAAATAAAACGGAATATCAAAAAGTGTGTTGCTTCCTTATCTTTTCTGAAAACTTACCAAGAATAATTAACTGCAAAAGATTTTGTGAATTGATAATGTCTGACACATTTCAACATTGTTTTAACAGTACATATTCTATGTATTTCAGTTTTATGTAAATATATTTTGTTATTGTTAACCATTAAAGCCCCACATGAACTTAATAGATTATTTGACTGTATTGCCCGGCCCAGGGTTTTGAAAGTGAACTGTAATGCACTAAACTGAGGAACCACCATTTCTGCCTTTGCCTGATGGGTTCCCTTCTCTCTACCGGTTTCCACATGTTTTTATAAAGCATTTTTGACAGAAGAGAGAATGTGGGACAGGCAAAAGCGATGTCACACGAAACAAGCTGCATGCTGGAATCAAACCCTCACTGCGTCAGAACCACGTGTGCAACAGAGGCAGCAGCAGGCCGCTTTACCACCACGTTTTAATGTCTTTACGAATGATATGACCTAAAAAGGTCTGTTATACTCTTATATCCACCCTGCACAGCCGTTAAAACACTGACCTATCACCACCGAGCCCCGCTTATCCATGGGTTACTACGTTGCAACCTAAATAGGGAAGTTTTTTTGAGCTTCGATGTTTCAGCATTGTATTGCTTGCTTTTCGGTGTGTTTGTACAGCACTTTGGGACAATATTTTAGAATACTGATGACTTTAGAAAAGCTTTAGAAACGACATGTACTTCATTTATACGTTAGATATGTGTGGGACCAGACTGAAGCACAATCTGAAATCCGTTGTAATGAATATGTTACTAGAATGATGTTGAACCGATCATTTAATGTACAAAAAGCATGAAGCATTGATGAGCAAATCCGTTAGTAATTCTTTGACCGCTGGATGTCTGCAAGTTTACTTGAGACATACAAAAAAACACAATGTAATCTCACACAATCTCCTTAAAACTACTTCCGCCGTTACATTATGCCCGAGCGCCCCGATGTGGAATATGAGCCCGGAGTGCCTCTTGGTGGATTACAGTGGCATTTCATTCTGCGTCAGTGCGTAAAGATTTTCGTCACATGCTATCTGTACGCGGCAGTGGTACGCGACGGAGTTGGGTGTGAAGATGGCGGACGAAGAGGCCGAACAAGATCTCAGCGCACAGACTGATACCAGTGCAACGATTGCGGCACTCCGAGAGAAATTGCAAGTGTTATCAATTGCCTTGAAAAACAGTACAGACTCTCCAGCTCTGTCTTCTTCTCGGTATTGTCAAGACTTTTGCCAGGTTAGTGCTTTCTCTGTGCGTGTGTTGGCCATTCCAAAATAACCCTCGAGCCTGTCATTAGCATACTGTAAGCTAGATAGCTCACTGTTTGCTAATGCTAGTTGTCAATTGGACTGCTTTGACTGTAGAGTGTTGACATTATCAATGGTTTGACGGTTTCATTATTCCGGTAAAATTGTGGACCTTATTGGTTGTGACAGTTGCTGATGCTATTGGGTTCTACCTTGACATTCGCACGATGCGGTAGCTAAACTAGCTAGCTCGATTACGCTATTTGGCTAGCTAACGGTTTTGATGTTGACACTCGGATATGTTCTTGATGATGTATGCTGACATTGAGTTATCATAGGCGCAAAGTGGAAGTGCATCATTACCCGTGCTTTCTTATCTCAAATTCATGCAGGGACACAACAGCTTTTAGTAAAGCTGAATTATAACCATAGCTGTCTCAGCTTGCTAGTCATCTCCTAATTTTCGGACTCGTTAGCAAATCAAGTAGCGTGCATAGCTCGCTAGTAGTACTAGCTAACAAATCATGGCTTTGTTCTGCCTTTATGTTATAGGCCGCAGCTTTTGCTGACACGTTTCAAATAAGTGGGACGTTTGTGTCAGTGCATGGTGTCAGATTTTCAGAAACCGCTATCTTATCCCGTGATGTCATATTTTCTTATTGTTCCTGTTAGTGCGTTATAAAATTGTTATGTAGGCATTGTCACAGTTTCAATTAACTACTCATACCATCTTGACATGGCCAATTGTGAACCTTCATCATCATGTCAAAAAGATCCTTTTGATTTTGCACAACATCCACCCACTTAGTCCGAGGCAAAACGTCTTATTTCAGTGTTTTTTTAATGTAACTATTGTTTTACCGGCCTGTATTTTTCTACTATCAGATACCACTTATATTAGTTCTGCTTCACAAACTCAAGGTGCTATTCGCATGCGTAATGGAAATTGGATTTATGCATATCCAACACCCTGAAACACCCACAGAACAGGATTAAGGGAACAGCTCCTTTGAGGAATCTGAGTAATTTTTCACCTTGTTGGTTTGGGGATTTAAACAAGCAACCTTTTGGTAACTGGCTCACGAGCCTAACTGCAGGAGTAACTCCTATGTAATGAACACTTCTATTACCATGTTCTTGCATTTTCCATGGTAATTTTTCAGCTCATAATCAAATTATTTATTGATTCAATATAGCAAGATCTATATATATTTTATTCAATATGCTGGTAGGATTTTTTTTTTAAACCAATGGCCCAGCTGGTATCAAAACCCACAACCACCCCTAGGCTGTAGTCATTAGTGCTCATTGAGGCCCATTGATTGCTACCGTAGTCATTTGCATAGTGTCCTAAAAGAACAGTAAGCGGGGCAGACCCTGCAAGCTTGCTGTCTCTATCCTGTAGAAACTTGTTACGGATATTGTTTGGCCTTTGATGTTGCACCAGTTGTTGCAGCAGAATCACCAAAGCATGCGTGATTATCTGTGGCTTGAGGCAGTGACCGTCCGCTTGCTGCATGGGTGGATGTATGGACACAAAACCGCAGCGTGATTTTTCGTCTTCACACGTCACACATGATCATCGTTCATGTCCCCCGTGCACATTTGTATTCAGCACAGCGTTTTCGCAAAATGACGTGCTAGTTTTAAGTTTTTCCCACATCCCTGTTGGACATTCATAATAAGCCTGCTTTGTTTTCCTGCATGGCATAACAATCCTTTTATTAGTATTTTACTGGGGCTTGCTTTCCACCACAGCATGTTCGGCTATGTCCTGCACCTTGGTGAATGATGCTTGAAAGAGCACCCGTAGTGGCCAGCTGCGTTCCCAGATCCGCCGTGACAGTTTGCCACACTGGCTCTCTCTGCTCATCATGCAGGAAGAGTGTGGTGATACTAGTCTACCAGCCACGACGGAGTGATATCAGTTCATAAGCGTCCCACCTGCCGGGCCCTGGCTCTCTCAGGAGGCGGTGCGTTGTCTGGAGGGTGGAGACATTTGAGATGCGCTGCCACACCCCCGGGTCACAGCGTCAAGGGTGATTAATATTTATGACCCCACTGTGCTCATTGCTGTTAGTCTGGCTGGACTTGTGGTCTTTTTGCCTGTCTACCAGATATGTGCCCATGTCCCCCTCCTTCCTTCTCTTTTGTGTAATTGGGACCAGATCAAAATGGAGGGGGTGTGTCATGGACGCTGTGAGGAAGGTCCAGCGGAGACATTGTTGTGCTGCATTATTTACATGATTAGGCTTGTTTCAACTGAGCCGTAGGCACAAGGTATAGATAACACATGACAGCTTTAAAAGAAATTGTGAGAGAGAACCAATCTTTCTTTTTTTTTTAAATTGTGTTGCTCAGTGGATGTGATACACCCTGTCAATGGCCCTGTGTCCGACTAGGGATGTTTTAAGGGTCTGTTGAGAGAGCTGGGAGAACAGCCGAGTAGGTCCTAGTCCAGTCGCAGCTTATGTGAGGCACGCTGCGGCTCACAATGTAATGAAATACACATGACCTCCGACCTCAGCCGTGTCTAGCAGCTGTGATATTTCTCTCTGAAGGTCTGACTATGTCGATGGATTATATCCCTGCATTGACCCACTTGAAATAGAACAGTGTGTGTGTGTGTGTGTGTGTGTGTGTGTGTGTGTGTGTGTGTGTGTGTGTGTGTGTGTGTGTGTGTGTGTGTTGGGGGACCCCGTTTGTTGGTTTTACAAGAGGACTCTATAAACTTCTGTCCGTCAAGACGAGCGCAGCTGTTTTTATCAATTCTATTGGCGGTTGATCTCTTTCTGATCCACTCACAGCTGTGTTGAACTCAGATTCAGGTGAATTAAAAGGCAGGTGTTATTTAAACCCCTCCAGAGACATGGAGACGTAAGAAAAAGTCAGGCAGGTTGTCTTAGCCGGCTGGACTGGCCCTCTGTCTGTGAAAACGTGCACTGTTTACTGCTGTCCCGTCATCAAGGCAGATTTGTGGATGTCTAGCTTGTTGTTTTGTCTCAGCTTTGACAGACAGGTGGAAACACTCAGGGTAGGGACTAGGCAGACTGCAGCTGTGTTGCGGGCGCGGAGGGGAAAGTGCTGTGTTACGGGAGCCGTCTGCCCTGGGCATTGCTTAGTTTATCTCCCTGGCTGCTCTTCCCTCCTGCCGGTTAATTACCTGGCAGACCTTTCTAATCATAGCGGGCAGGCCCAAGCTTCCCTAATGAACCCTGCAATCGAAGTTACATTGCACTCGAAAGCTTAAAGGGATTTTCTGAAATGAAGCCCTTTATATACCTCCCCAGATGCAGATGAAATTGTGCTTGCCGATTTCATGTCTATGCATTCAGTTAGAAGTTGCCCTGTAGCTTGCAGGCAATGCCTGATTGTTCCTGTGGATGTGACTTGTTTTGAACGGGTGGCCAGATATTGGTGCACTGCACTCTGTTAAAATGTCAGTCGGTGACCACTTTCTCTGAGACCTTTAAGTAGTTGTTTCTGTTTATTCGGAGGCTGAATGGTAACAGCGCTTCGTTCTTGACCGTTGTCGTGTTCAAAGGGACATTTGTGCGCTCCCTGCTTTTGTCGGTCTGCCACTGGAGAAAGCAAAACTGTTACCCTGTTGACGAGTCCCAGTTTGCTTTGTTGGTCTGGCCTGGTGGTGGCGGTCGCTGTGGACAAGGTCAAAGGGGGCTTTCGTGTAATGGGTAGGGAATGGTAAGCCGGGACGTGATTCCGTGGCGGACTGCCGTCGGGGCGTTCAGACAGCCATGGGTTTGTGGCCCCGCCCAAGGCGTTTGGACAATGGTGGAAGAGAAACCGTTACAAACCTTCTGACACGCAGGCTCGCGTACCTGCCTTGGAAAAACGTTATTGTTCTGTTCGATAGGACTTGGCAGACACGTTGTGTCAAGTGGTGCTGGTTCACCATCCGTGATAGGTTGGTTAGCAGCGAAACTGGTGGCTTAAAATGGATATGTTACAATTGCTTGTAACTTCACCTTGTTGTTGGGAGATCGACCCTGTTCCTCTGTGCATCTGTTGAGATGGCTAAGCATTGAGCATTTAAATGTACCTCTTACTTTAATGCTGTGTCTTGCATGCTTTTGGCATGCAATGCCCTATCATCAATGAATTGATTAGGATTGTCTACATGCTACAGACTGATTGGTGGGGGGGAATTTTTTTGTTTTGTTTTTTGATAACTGCAGCCTGCTCTTGGATTTAAGTTAAGGAAAGTAAAGGAAATGTCATCTTTTAGATTGAGAGAAATCAATCCCGATATAGTTTGAACACCGAAAGTTTCATAACACGCAACATGACTAGTAGTAGTAGTAGTAGTAGTAGTAGTAAATGAAATGCTTTGTTTGGGTGGAGATGTTCTGCTACGGGCATGAGGGAGGAGGGTCCTTAACAAGTCAAATGAAACCTCATTGAAGGGCAACCACTGAAACTCATCAGCCGGATATCCCGAGCTGAGGATGCGGAAGACTGGGTTTTCTAGTTTAATTGCCGAAACCTAACAATCTCAATCCTCCACGGGGCTTTCTGGGAATGATCTGATTATTGGATTTAAGATACCGGCTGCGTGTGTGACATTCCACTTCTCTCACTGTCTCCAGACTCTGGTAGAGTATGCTGACCGATGGAGGATCGAGGAGGAACCGCTGCCTCTTGTGGAGGTGTACAAAGTGGCCCTGCTGAGCTACGCCCAGGCCTCCCCCTGCCTCTCCTCCAAATGTGAAAATGTTCCCCTTGTTCTTGAAAGGCTGTCACTGTGAGTACATATGTCATGAAGGAGGGTGTTGTCCTGTTGCTTTTTCTTTATGGCTAAACAGTAACATAGCAATGCGCCATCGCTCATTTCAGGGCTGGGCGATATCAACAAAGTATTGCGATAAGTGAAACCCATTACCTTGATAACTATATATATTGCAATAACTGTGTTTAAAAAGGCTGAGTACAATAATGCCATTCTGCTAACTAAATTAGTCTAAAATTAAGAAGTTCCTCGATAGCGATATATATTGTTATTGAGGTAATTGGGTCCACTTTTCGCAATGCGGATTTTTGTTGCTTTCGCCCCGCCCTAATTCATTTACTCGCCGTGTCAACTGGTCGATTACACCCAGTTGGAGGCGGCACAGGTTCAAATCCAGGCACTCGCCTCTGGAACGTCTTACGTCTGGATTATTGCTGTTCATTGTTGCAAGGATGTCTGCTGTGTGCAGCCAATCCCCACAACTCTGCAGCCCACATGACGTTCAGCCTCCCGACAAGGGAACCGCTTTCCCTGTGTGACCTGGATAGCGGACTTTCAAGCCAATTTTAAAGAACAATCTGAAACTGAGCCTTTTAGAGGAGTACCTGTAATAACTAGCCCAAACCCGCTAGGTTGCCTTAATGAACTAAACGTTTGCTGTTTGTGTTGTCCTCTTTCCAGAACTTGAAGCAGAATGTATCAAAAATGTCTGAGTTGAGTGGTTGTTTTGCGTCGTTTCTTTAAAAGGTGTTTACTGAAGTACAGGTAAGATGCTGAGTGACTCAACTGTAACATTACTGTACAGGAGCTGTGTGGAGCTGCTGCTTTCCCTGCCAGAACATTTCTCAGATGCCTTGTGGGGAGAATTCCAGTCATCTGTTCAGGTAAACACAGTTTCATATATTTTCCTGTAGAGGCTGATGTTGCCTTTATTTTCTTTGAGATCTTGTGAAATCTCTCCCGGCGAAAAACTGGTTTGATTTCTTGCACATCGTAAGGAGTGCTCTTGTTACAAACTAGCATTAGAAAAGTATCTGCAACGTTTAGTGTAAAATGTCTTCCCAACTTGTGGTGATGCTCGTCGACCAACCAGTGAACCTTGATGTGTTTCAGTTGGCGCACTCCAAGCTGCAGGAAAATGGCATCGGGCAGCTGTCCCTTCTGTCTGCCGTGACCCAGGAGACCGGCGTGTGGAGCAACGACACCCTGCAGGATGTCCTCTCCAACCGGTCACCACAAACTGACAAAGGTCAGTGTTTTTTTTCTTCTCCATCTTGTAAAGAAAACGACAATAACAGGGAAAACACGCAGCGGTGCATCTATATACCGGAACAACTTTGCTTTCTGGGTGTTATTGAACTCTTGTGCATTTGGGACGGCCTTTCAAACCGCAATTCTGTGTGTGTCATCTCTGTGCGTGTCTGACTGAATGTCCTGTTTTTAGTTGACCGGTTCCTTGAGCTGGAGGGAGCGGTTCTGTTGGGGATGCGGGTGAAGCATCTCATCAAGGAGAACCATATGGAGCAGGCTGCGCTGCTGGCCAAGGTGTGCGCCGAGTATCCCCACTTTGAAGGAAAAGGGCACTTCAGGCAGATGTACATCGTCTGCCTGTGTGCCGTCTCAGCACAGGAACCGCTGATGGAGGAGGTAGGTTCGGATCGTTACTTTAATACCTCCGAGTCCCGAGTGGCCTTTCAAAGAACATTCCTTCTGAACACGGCCCGCTTGGCTCTGATCAGAGGAGTTATAGGCAATAGGGGTGCAATTTGGGACGCACTTGTGAAGTGGCCACCCAGGCCATCTGTCAAACAGTCCCCATCATATGTTGCAACAAAGAAAACTTGTTTGTTTGGTTTTAGTTTGTATCTGGGTTTGTTTTATTGTCTCTCAAATCCCTCCATTTAACTGTATTAAAATGTTATATTCTTTGGCTACTTTTTATTTGCTCTCCCTCCTTCCCTGATATCATTCAATAAAAATAAAAAAACATTTGTTAATGTTTTAAGTGAATACTTGTGGTGGTTGTTGGCTGCACTACCTCCTTTCACCCCCAGGGGACTCCAGATCCCCAGTTAAAGGCAATGTCTCTTCTCTACATAGCTGTCCAAGGTGGATTGCCGTGATGCACTTGAGATGATCTGTAACCTTGAGTCAGAAGGCAACGACAGGGGAGCCCTCAGTGTTTGCTCTGCCTTTCTGACACGACAGCTTCTTCAAGGAGACTCGTACTGTGCTTGGTAAGCAACACTTCTGATTTCAAACCCCACAATAGGGAAGTTCTTTAATCTCTGATACCACCTATTTTAGGGAAAATTGGTGTTTTGATTCTTTTTTTGCATTGTTAGTGCATCCGCATGAAAAGGCTAGTCTTATTTCTGTTTCCTGATTTCAGACTTGCCGCTTGCAAGGTCAGTTATGTGGGAACAGTCTATTTTACCCACTTATGGAAAAAAAATCACAAAATTAACAGGACTTTCATGATTTGTTTTTGTTGTGCAGGATTTCCTGTTGAATAAATCTTGAATTTTTAAATATTGTTTATTTCCTCTAGGGAGCTGACTCTTTTTTGGAGCAAACTTCTAAAGCGGTTAGAGTTGTCTGAAGAGATGTTCCTGGACAGATGTTGTCAGATGTCATTGCTGTCCAAAACAGTCTTCCATATCCTGTTCCTCATAAAAGTAATTCAGTCAGAGGTAAGCTTTCGGAATGACTTCAAGCATTATTGACACAATGTAAATTGAGTTGAGGTGATTGACTTTCCTTCCTATGGTGTTCATTTATTTTTGTAAATGTTTTGGACAGGTGGACACTGCTGGACTTCCAGTGTGCATTGAAATGTGCATACGGGCTCTCCAGTTAGAATCGAGTGATGGAAACAACAAGGCCACCATTTGCAAAACCATCTCCTGTTTGCTGCCTGCTGATCTGGAGATAAAGCGGGCCTCCCAGCTGACAGAGTTCCTCCTGGATCCCACCGTGGACTCCTACTACGCTGTGGAAACTCTTTACAACGAACCGGACCAGAAGCTGGAGGAGGAGAATCTCCCCATACCCAACTCACTACGCTGTGAGCTCCTCTTGGTGTTCAAGACGCAATGGCCCTTTGACCCGGAGTTTTGGGACTGGAAGACACTGAAGCGGCACTGCTTGGCCCTTATGGGCGAGGAGGCCTCGATAGTGTCTTCCATTGACTTGCTGAATGATAATGAGAGCACAGAGGCCCCAGAGGAGGAGGAGGAGGAGGAGACATCCCTAGTTGAAGAAGGGTTCAGGGATGTATCGGAGTGTTTTATGGACACCACACAGGAACTGAATGAAATAACTGATAGAAGACAGAAAAACCGAGAGACCAAGAAACTAAGAGAGAAAGGGTTTATCTCGGCCAGGTTTAGAAATTGGCAGGCATATATGCAGTACTGTGTACTGTGCGACAAGGAGTTTCTGGGCCACAGGATTGTACGTCATGCACAGACTCACTACAAGGATGGGTTTTATAGCTGCCCGATATGCGCGGAGACCTTTACCACCAAGGAGATATTAGAGCCACATGTGGCATCACATGTAAAGCTGTCCTGCAAGGAAAGACTAGCTGCAATTAAAACAAACAAAAAACTGGCCAATCCCAAAACAGCCGCTCCGGTTATAGCAGCTCTGAAAGCCAAGACTGAAAATGAACTCTGGTCGAAAGATTCAAACGGTGATTGCATGGTACACAACGGGGAGTCCCTTCAGACAGATGCAGTTCAGACAAAATTCATCGGGCTTAAGGCCGAAAGCACTGAGGAAAACACGTGCCCGGTTGCAAACTGCAAAAAGGGATTCAAGTATTTCCGGAATCTTCTGGTGCACGTGAAAGCGCATGGGGATAATGATGAAGCGAGGCGCTTTCTAGAAATGCAGAGCAAGAAGGTGATTTGTCAGTATTGCCGTCGCCAGTTTGTAAGTGTCACCCACCTTAATGATCATTTGCAAGTGCACTGCGGGGTTAGGCCTTACATTTGCATACAGCTGAACTGCAAGGCCAGCTTTCTCTCCAACACAGAGCTACTTGTACACAGGAAAGGACACGTCATATTTAAAGCCAAATGCATGTTTCCTGGGTGCGGGAAGATTTTCCATGAAGCCTACAAGCTGTACGACCATGAGGCCCAGCATTACAAAACGTTCACCTGCAAAGTCCCTGAGTGTGGAACAGTGTTTCATTCTCAGGCACAGTTGGATCTACACCGAGGGGAGCATGTCACGATTGAGGAATGCAGAGGGACTGATTCTGTCCACTGTTATTCTCGAGACCAGAGGATGCTCTCTGAACAGGCTTCTGTCTCAGAGGTCGATGAGACGTCTCATCTATCTACATCCACTGCCGTGAAGCATTCAATTCAGAATCTGCTGAACGCTTCTGAATTTCCAATTCAGAATAATCAAGAATACATGATTAAAAGTGATCCCCCGGATAAAGGACTTAACCTATTTTCAGAAAGCTCTGTGATACGGTCGACCACAAATGCACAAACGCACGACCCAAATAAGCCCACACATAGGCCCCCGGAGCTCTCTGAGACTGCTGAATATGATTTCCTGATTCCTACCCCGCAGCAGCACAATCCGTTAGCTTCGTACCAAGGCACGGAGGATTTGGGCCATGCCATGCATACAAATGCTTTTCAAGGTCCGGTCCAAAGTGGACGGAATGATGTCAATTATGGATCCACAAACTACAATCCGGACTACAGAGCAGCAGTCCCAGTGCAACCCCTTCACCAGCAGCACCACCAGCACCACAACCATCAACACCAACAAATATCTGCAAACGTGTCATCAGCAGACCAAAGCTTGCATTACATGTCAACTCCAATGCCACAATCCCTCCCGTCTTCTTCTCACACTCTTCTTCCACTAGTAACCCGTTTGCCTGCCAAAACACAGTGTGCATTACCTAGCACTCCTGCTCCCCAGCAGTGTGCGTTACCAAGCACTCCTGCTCCCCAGCAGTGCCCGTTACCAAGCACTCCTGCTCCCCAACAGTGCCCGTTACCAAGCACTCCTGCTTCCCAGCAGTGTGCATTACCAAGCACACCTGCTCCCCAGCAGTGCCCGTTACCAAGCACTCCTGCTTCCCAGCAGTGCCCGTTACCAAGCACCAAGGCCCAACAGCAGTGCCCGTTACCAAGCACTCCGGGACAACCACAAGTAGAGAAAGAACGACACCATTGTGCTTTGGAGACTTGCGATCGCAACTACAGTTCCTACAGAAGTGTTACAAAGCACATGAAGGCAGCTCATCCCAGTTTCTACACAGAATGGAAAATTGCAAATAGAAAGAACAGGGAACAAGAAAAGGCTGAAAGGGCAAGGAAACCTGTTCTGTCAAGTGTTCCTCAAATTGTGAACAGTACATCTGTTGCTCCGCTACGTAGTCAACCAAATAATGGCGACTCAGTCGCAGTTAACAGGCAAAATGTCATACAGCCCCCTCTGTACTCAAACCCAAACCACTCTTACCCTTCCCATTCACCTGGTCTTCAAGGCCAGGCTTTCCCTAACCAGATGGACAATATCTTAGATCCCATTGTACTCTCCCAGTTAGGAAACAACTCAAATCAATATAGAGCACCTAGTATGCCATGGCAACAACCACCAGAAAACAACCAAATCCACAACAGTTACTCCCCCCAAGTATACTCTTCAGATGTGCAAGGGATTCCTTTAAGAGATCCTGTCGCTGGAGGGATAGATGTTCACGTTATTCGATCTGATCGTATGATGGGATCTAATGTGCAAAGACCGATTGAGTCTTTGCTACTGCCACAAAGGGATAATCATCTCCAGCCTGTTTTCCCCTCTTACATGGACGTTGTGAAAGACCCAAGTCTATCAAATCAGATGGAAAATGCTACACCTTCCTACACACCACAGATTGAAAATAATCCATGTTCAAAATTAAACCCCTCTAAAAAAAGTAAAGGAATGCAGAAAGCAACTAAAATGGAATCAAACGTTGCCCCTGCTGTAAACATGCCACCAAAAATCAACAGTGCGTCTCAAGATGGCAAAGTAAACTCTGGAAATCCTGAAAATCCAACAATCAAAAAAGTCAAGCGTAACAAAAGAACCAAGTGGCCTGCTATTCTTAAAGATGGAAAGTTCATTTGTTCTAGGTGTGGTAGAGCATTTTCGAATCCCAAATCACTCGGAGGCCATTTGTCCAAGCGTTTACACTGCAAAGCTTATGATGAAACTGAGCTCCTAACAGCAGATTTGCCATCATCCTTTCTTGATCTCCTCAATTCAGAGCAACTTCTCAATACTCCGCCCACACAATCTTTACAATATAACCCTGTGACACCTTATGCCAATGAAGGCAAACAAACGGATGACATTCTTAAGCAAATTATGGATACTCCAAATCTTTCTAATCTGTTTGAGTCCACTGTGACTCCCCAGCCATCGTTCCAAAATCCTTGTGGCTCCTACGGACCTGGTGGACGCTTGCCAGAAAGTACAGTAATACATCACACAGCTGACGTCCAAGTAAAGGCAGAGAGCGAATCCTTTAGAGAGAGCTATCTTCAGCCAACAATGGATCCTGGGTTTGGCAACAGTGCATTCTCTGATCCACTTCTCTCTCAGATGCTTGTAGAAAACAACCCTACAGTTTCACTTCACAGACTTCCCACAGACCATATCGATCATTTGCTCCGAGCTGAAACACTGATGAAAATGAAGGAGGTCAAGGGGAGTTCTGGCGAATCGGATTCAGCAGGACTCTCTAATGACGGACTTTTGGCTGCCATGGCCAGTTTGGCACAAAACCTTATGGCAAACCCAATGTTGCAGGTAACTTTACCAGACCCTCAGCCTCAACATAGTCCAGCAGCAACAAGCAGCAAACCACTGGGGACTCAGAGGAATAGTCCAGAACAGAACATCAAGAAAAGATTGCGTGAACAGATTTTAGCTGGAGACTTTCAAAGAAGAAGCAGTTTATCTCGGGCTAGCAGCACTGACACCTTTGCCAGTTTGAATCCAGTGTCAACCAATATCACAACCACTGTTATGCAAAATTTGGAAGTAAATCAATGTTCTCAGCCGTCCAATACTATTGAGAACATAAGCCTTTCTGTATGTTCTGCCCAAGTAAATGGAGAGGCACAAATGCGGAGTTCCGCATCCACTCCGAGTTTCACAAATTTCAGAGAGGCTCCTTCTCACCACCAAGAGATGCCTGCACCTATCGACATTATTGCGAACGATGTTGATTCGGGCCCGACTTCAACACCTGCAAACCAACAGCATTGGATTATGGACATCCAGACTGCATTAGAGCGGTTAGACTTGGACAAACAGGTGTGTGATTTTACTCCAACACTATCCTCTCCAAAACCCAGTTGCACCGATATTTGCAAGGAAGCTGAAGTATTGAGGCCTAATGTCTCAAATGATAAGGATTCTTATATTCCTGATGGCTGCAGGAAGCCTTTTATCTGTGAGAGTGACAACTGCAATTACAGTGCCATGACAAAAGATGCCATTTTAAAACATCTTGTCAGGGCACACAGCTACACCAGTGAGATGATATGTGTGTTGAAGAAAAACCATGGGAAATTTGCACCGTTCTCCTGTAAAATGTGCGATAAGACTTTTACCCGAAATTCAAACCTTAGGGCGCACTGTCAAACAGCTCACCGAATGACTCAGCAAGAGATTGCGAAACTAAAAATTAACCAGCAGTCGAGCAACACTGTTGGATTTGATATTAGCAGTGATAAACAGCCTGTGCATTCAGAGCCTCCTTTGTCTTGTCAGATGGGCGCAGCACCCCACTCCGTAACTGAGAAAATTACACATCGACATTCTCTCCCAGATGTCAACCAGAATCGAGATGCGACTGGAAACAACTTCGTTTCAGGAGAGGGGGTGAAACTAGAACACCCGTTGCAGCCTTTTGCAAAGCAAACATTTCAAGGCATGGCCGACCGAAGATTTAATGTTAACAGTCTCTCTGTAGGAATGCAGCCAATGGAAAATATACCCATTCGTGATCAACCATTGACCCCATTAATTCCGGGGTCTGAATATCGAATGAACGCGCACTGCTCTGCAACACCCCAACAACCCTTAGTGGCTGCTTCTGATGCCAGTCAGTGGTCAGGCGTACCACGCACATCCGTTCATTCAAGGCCCATGTCCACCCATTACAGTCAGCAATCCGGAGGCTATCTGGCAGAAAGGTCTGCTTCAGTGACACCGACTGCATCAGATCCCCTTGCAGCTCATACAACCTTGCTGGAAAAAACACCCAAAATCAAGCAACAGAGAGGGCCAAAGCCAAAAGTAGAAATTCAGAGGAAGGTGAAAGATAAGAAGACTGATGCAAGTGGGGCCTTCAGTCCGTACAGGCCGTATCGATGTGTTCACCAGGGATGTACAGCAGCCTTTACCATTCAGCATAATTTAATTCTACATTACAGGGCAGTCCATCAGTCTGCCCTGTCCACGTTTGAAGTCAACAATGAGAATGATCAAAATGAGGACCAGGAGTCTAAAAAGGACATTAAGCTGGACGGGGTTATGGAAGAACCAGAGGGCGAAATAAGCCCGGTGATGGAATTTAGATGTCAAGTGAAAGACTGCTCGCGAGTATTCCAGGATGTCCCAAACCTGTTGCAGCATTACCTCCAGCTTCACAAGTTCAGCGTGGATAAAGCAGGATCTCTATTGTCCAACATTAACCTAGGGAGATTCCGTTGTGATCAGCAAGGGTGCACGGCGTCTTTCACTGCTTTCTGGAAGTACATCGGACATATTGAGAAAGAACACGACAAGGCAAAACTCACCAAAATGGAGACTGTGGATGGGATGTTCCATTGTGATGTTGAAGGCTGTGACCGCGCTTATGCTACCAAGTCAAACCTGCTCAGGCACACTATGAAGAAGCATCATGAACTTTACAAACTCCAGCTGATGAATCAGCCAAAAGGTGAAGATGGCGGGAAACCTGTGTCCAAGAACTCCCATTATCAGATGACTAAATCAAGTGACGGCAAAGAGAACATAGAAAGCAACAAAAAGTTTACACCAAAGGGAGGTGACAAAAAGAAAGTGACAGAAAATACAGGAAAAAATCATTGGACAAAATATGGAAAACCTTCCTTGAAAAGTAAGGACGAAGCATCTGCAATGTGCATAAAGAAGTCTTCCTTGCAATATCCCTGCATGATCAAGGGCTGTGATTCTGTGTTGAAGTCTGAACGAAGCATCATGAAGCACTACATGGGACATGGACTGTCTGAGAGATATCTTGAAGAGCAGAGAAGCCACTTCATATTCTGCAAGAAATACCCCAGATGTAGAAACCCCCATGCAGCCAGGAGCGACGACTCCAAGTCTGAGTCCTCCTCTGAGATATCAGAGAGCGAGGAGACCGCAGACACCGGCCTGGAAGGAAGTGAGTTTGATGAGTATTCAAAACCTGTGTTACGAAGACGGGTGAAGGGTGAACCGTCTGACGGTAAACCTTCATACGATGAAAGTTCAGAAACCGTGTCCGATGGCTCTGGGGCAGGGAAACGCAAGAGAGGAAGGCCACAGAAAACTGTGTTTGAAAAAATGGTCAAACGCAAGAGGATGTCTAGGCTGACCAGGAGTAATGCTGGTGACTGTGGAGAACATAGATCAGATTACGACTCCTCTAGCAATACCCTTACCCAGGATGAAATGAACGATCAAAGTGAAACATTGACTTCCTTTAAGCCTATGGGTTTTGAGATGTCTTTCTTAAAGTTTTTGGAGCAATCAAACACATCAAAAAATTCTCTGAAGAAGATAAGACTAAGAAATGCTACAGTGTTGTGCAAAAGATCTGATGCACATTTGCACTACCCTAAAGGCTTTGATACTTTAGAGTTCAGGAACCCCCAGAAGCTGACATCACTTACCAATGTAAAAATTGTAGTGGACAAAGCCTTTTCTGGTGTTTCTGATACTTTGCTGAAGCAGCTCCAGGAAATGAGACCCACAGTAATATTAAAAAAGTAGCGGTTAGCATTAAAGGGATAGTTTATCCTAAATTCATATTTTTCTCCAAGTTCACTTATGAAGAGAGATTCCGGAAGGCCCATGGTCATTTTTTTCCAAAAAATCCATTATTCAGCTCTGTTCCAGTCTGTAATTAGCGTTATTAGCATAGTCTAAATTCATGAATGGAAACAAGTCGTACCTCTATCGCAAAGCTACATTGCAAGCGGAATACTACTCCAAAACACTTCAAACTGCATTCATTAATCTGTCACGGTAGCATCGATTTTTATTTATTATTTAACTGTAGACTGACGAAACAGCCAGCGGAATAGGCTGAATTCAAACTGGCACTAGCAAACTAATTCCTGTAGGCACCATACACAGCTTCTGTTCTTTTTCAGTGGTCATCAATGTGAGCGTGAACTTGAACCTCAATATACTATGTGAAGATAGGTTGCTTCACCTAGCTTTTGAAAATTGCTGCTAGTTTACACTTATGTATATTTTATTGCTATATTTTTTCCTATTTTTCCTTTTATATATTTCTTAATTCTCACTACGTAGATGTCGTGTGCCGTGTCACAAGAATACAATTGTGCAAGGTGACGCTGTGTTATTCAGTGCATTTGATAAATAAACTTTGAACTTCTGCATTTCCTTTGTATCAGTGTCGACTTCTGCCTGCTCGTTTGCCTGCTTGTGGATCTTTAGTTAAATTGTACCCGCTCTGCAATTTGGACAATACCTCTACCTCTCCTGAGTCGTATTGTGGGAGAATCAATGGAGCAACTTGGCCAACGAGACCCACGTTCACTTAGAGGACTAAAGGCAAATGCAATTCCATCATGTTACCCAGTTCGACAAGATGTATTTTAAGTAATACCTCTGATTGCTATGTTATAATACACAAAGTACACGTTGCATCTGGATATTCTTGGCAAGGGTAAGGAATTAACATGATCACCTTTAGCTGCTGGCATGCTTCTATTTGGTCCTTTCATCTGTGTATTGTCGTAAGGCTCTGTCCCCTGAAAAATTTTCTTCCTGCTCGTATTCAGACATCTATTTTTCTTTCTCAAGAAAATAAACGTTGACTGTCTGACGTGAATATCAAAGGCAAAATGAGCAACTTGGTTTCTAGCTAGCGAATACTAACTTTCGTTTACTGTGTTCACTTATCTTCCCGAACGAACGCGTGGATTGATACAGATGTGAACAAAACTGGCAGTACCCAATTATTTGAAATGAGTCATATTTCGAGGAATTCAACATTGTCTTGTTCATTTCAAGTAAACAACACCGCTTGTCTTAGTTTAGTGTGTTTAGAGTAGGTTTTGACTTGCAATGTAGCTTTGCAATGGGGTACGTACGGTTTCCATTCATTTATTTGTAAGATGCTAATAATGTTGATTACTGACTGAGACAGAGCTGAATAATGGATGTTTTAGGAAAAAAAAGACTGCCTGAAGGACACACTTGGGGTAAAGGAACAGTCACCGGAATGTGATTTTTGGACAAACTTAAAGTCCCTTTAAGTGACTGGCTGAATGTTTATTATTTAATTATATTTTTTTTCAGAAAATGGTAACTCAGGATTAGAATGGTTTTCAAACTGCTGCAGAATGGTGCCCTAAATAATATTTTTCATTTTTTTACTGCAAAATACATATCCATAGTTTTTCAGTTTTAAACCTATACAGTTACTATAGTTATTTACTGTAACTTTGAGTCTGTGAAATCTTTTATTTCTCACATATATGAGCTAATTTTATATAATATCTATTATTGGTAGGATGAAATAATAAATTAAGCATGCTTGTATTTATGAAGCTTCCCAGCACATATTGGCTTTGCAAATTGTTTTAAATGGATAGCAAAATAACAACATGATTGTGTCATGTGACGTTAAGTATCCCCATGGGACATTTAATGCAATTGTCCTTCAAACAAATGGAATGTGATGTTGTGTATAGTTTGTGAATGTTGTTGTTTCAACATGCCTTGTACATTTTAATTTGTATGTAGATGTTGTGTGTAAATATTGTTTTTTGAATCTACTGCCACCAGCAGTCTTAACTTAATTGAGATAAACATTTTTATTACAGAATACATTTCTCATCTGTGTTTGTTTTGCATGTGGTCATGTCAGTTTGTTGTGGGGTTGAGGGGTTGTAGAGAACTTTATATTCCCCATGGTAAGAAATGGTTTTGGAGAAATAATTTGAAGAATCTGGCCAAGACATAAAACCACACAGAAGGAGAACAGGGCAAAATGATGAATGCTGGAGCTTGTATATAATCAACAAATGGTATGTTTATTACTTGGTGTGAAACACCGTTCTTGTGATACTACATGACTACTTAACAGATTAAAGTTATTTAACTTTATTAAAGGACCTGCAGAGCACAATTTATCTTTAAGAGGTAAGACTTAGTGTACAATTAGCAGAAATTAGCACAAATGTTCAGAACATATCTGCTGTTACCGTTGTTAAGTCTCTTAAAACAATATTATCTTACAATCTCCTCATACGCATGTAAGACATATAGTATAATTGAGAAGGAGGCTGTTCATGTTCTTGTTTAAATGTTTTGTTGACATTTGAGGCAGAATTCTACACAGTGCCCCTTTAAATTTGTGTTGATATATCAACAAAAAAAAGGTATTACCACAAAGCTATTACTCATCTGTTCCCAGAAAGAAGAAAGCGATGGAATGAATCATCCCAAGTATAGATTACAATGAGACATGACTTCCCATTTGTGAAATTAGTTTTGGGGGTTTAGGGGCTGGTGTAAATCAATATATGATACCACATGTTAAGACTCTTAAGACCTTATGGCCTAATTCCAAGTTACAGAATTTGGCCAAAAAAGTTATTCTGTGATGAGAAGTCCTGAATTCTGTTCAAACTCAATGCACTATTATAAAATCGAATATGATTTTGAAGGGACAGGTTGGTTTCCATTTGTAGCTGGATGTTGTAATCCTGTAGGATCTGTGTTAATTGTGTGCTGAAGGGCAGAGGAACATTTGCCACGGACCGTGTGACCACCGTGCTTGTGAGCTCTCTCTTCAATAGGGACGTACCGCTTGCTAAAACACTTCCAGCACTGTTTAGACAGGATGTACACCATCTCCAAGATGTTCAGTACGATACACAATATGGACGTGCAGCCCATGATGTAGAGGAAGACCATCTTCTCTGTGGCTTTGGAGATGTAGCAGTCCACGGTGTTGGGGCAGGGGTCCAAGCTACAACGAAGCAGCCTGGGAACGTTGAAGCCACTGTAGAGGAAGTAGAAGGCCAGGAGGGAGCCGACCTCAAAGGCGGTTTTAAAGATTATGCTGAGGATGTAAGTGCAGAGCAGGCCTCCGTCAATCCTGCCTTTGTCCTCGTACAGCTTCCGGCCGTGCCTGGACTCCCTGTTCTCGCGGTAGGCCACGTGCAGGGCCACCAGCAGAGTGGGAGTGGACACCATGATGAGCTGAAGGGCCCACAGACGTATCTGGGATATTGGGTAGAAGTGGTCGAAGCAGACATTCTCACAGCCGGGCTGCTGGGTGTTGCAGACAAAGTCCTTGTGCTCGTCTTTCCAGACCTGCTCGGCAGCCGCCACGTACACCAGGATGCGAAAGATGAAAACTATGGAGAGCCAGATTCGTCCGATGACCGTGGAGTACTTATTCACCCCACTCAGGACGTTCTCAAGGAATCCCCAGTTGGACATCTCTCAGGTTACATTGGCCTGTGGTGGAAGAAGACACTTGGTCAATGTCCGCTATGGTGGCCTTGTCTTTATACTCGCCAGAGCCTGGTCAAGAGTTTTAAACTGCTGTGAATGTGGCAGCATCTCTCAACTCTTGTTGGGCGCACACAGTCATCCTTGTATTTGGTCTATTCCAAAGCTAGCACATCGGAATTCCCCTTTTCAAAAGAGGACCATTATGCCTTTGAGGAGGTGAACCCGGGGGTGCAAGATCCAAGCTACAACAACTGAAATGTCTAGGGGTCCCTGAGTTGAGGTCTGTTTACCAGTGTAAAATTATGTTATTAAGACAGCCGGGGCAAACAAGGTTATTTATCAACAGTGCCATTCATGATGAACTCGGACATCATCTGACCTAGGAATCTCTTTCAATTGCATTTTTACAATGAATTTAAAGCACATTCTTATCCGGAACGATTTACTGTTGTTAATGAAACTGGCCTAATGTAAACTATATGACAAAAGTACTATGGGATGTTTTGATAATTTTTTTATGTCTTAAGTTACATTTCTATATCCACTATTGTATTCTCCACCGTAAATATTAACAGGTGTTATTCAATAGCCTATAATTCTTAGTTAAAACCACAGTCCAATATTACACCATCAAGATAACAAACTTTAACCATGTAGTTATTTCGATATAGAAAGGGTAAAATATCAAGTTGATAAACATGTTTAGTCTTTCGTTTAACGGGGAAGGCATATGTTCCTCTTTTATTGGCTGCGTGTTGTCATCATTTAATGTCAACTTCTCTATCTACAATAATTGTATGTTCTGCCAGCAACCTAAAGTTATCACATGAACCTATCCTTGTATGCATTAATTTACCCTTCATAAAACCGAAAACTATAAAAGTACTCTTAATGGATACACAGCCTGCCATTGATTCATATTGTAGATTAATTAGAAATTGCAATGTCTATAAAAAATGTGATGTGCTGAACATCTTTAGGTATCTTGATATACACCGAAGCGGTTCAAATGTCTACAATATTAAAAGGGGAATGAAAGAACTCACCGATTATAAATAAGCAATTGCCGTTTAACTCTTTCGGAAGATTTTCCGATGCTCCTAGTGACCTAGCCAAACACACCTGTTGGTGAGGCCACGCCTATTATACGATATCCGAGTGTTTATGGAGCTACGACACAAGCAGCAATAGTCTAGGTACTTGTTTTTCTGGCTGCCTACGAGTTTATCATCTTTTATTAACTTTTGGTGCCAAGTTTAACATCACGCTGTTCACAATTGTAACAACTTTAACAAAGGTTCAAAAGGAAAGAAAGTCTCACTGTATTCGAAGCCTAACTACTCATTATGAGCCTGCATTAATTGTGCGAACACTTTTCAGGTAGTTTAGGAACACATTCGACATGGTGACTTTAATTGCACATGGATATTAAACATGTGTGGCAGGAAAAACAGCAGTGGGTAATGTTGCTATGCTGGTCATGAATGTGAACTGGTGCCATGTATTTTTTATAGCTAGGCCTTTTTCAGGTGTCCTGTGACTTAATTGTTAATAATGGATATCCTTACTTTTCCTTCTCTGCCTGGCTCAATAGCTATTATACTTTTCGTTTTTTTGTGGAAACAACTATAGAATAAAATTGTTGGTGCCTGTTTTATTCTTTACATTGTGAACGTAGCAAATGTCAGTTACACTAATGCAACCCAAAAATACACAGTTAACCTACTCCGGCCACATCGTGGCGCTGTAGTATAGTAAAGAAGTAACGTGCAGACCCTGTTTCCTTTTTGAGTCGTGTTATGACTTCAAAACAAATGGACGGGCTGCAGATGCGTTTTTGATTGTGCGGAATATTTTCTATAATTTAATTACTTTAATGCTTTGAACATATTGATGTAATAAATGTAAATCTTGCCACTAGCTAATTAAGTGAAGTAACTGCACAATGTCAGCTGAAAACGGTAGGGAGGCTCCGAAAGGGGCGTTCAGGATTCCTGGCCTCAGAGGAGCGAAGACCACAACGCTCTTCCGAGCTGTGAACCCTGAACTTTTTATTAAACCGGTAAGACTTTGCTACTGAAACTCCTTGGTCATAATTTCACGACGGACTGGTCATTTCATCAGTATCGTCTGTTCTAATGCAATGTTTTGTTTATTCGTTCTCTTTCACAGAACAAGCCTGTGATGGCTTTTGGACTTGTGACAATCACGTTGTGTGTTGGCTACCTGGGCTATCTACACGCCACCAAAGAGAACGACCAGGAACTCTATGAAGCTATTGACAGTGAAGGGGAGAAATACATGAGGAGAAAAACATCTAAATGGGATTGATTATCACGAGTTAGAAACAGTATGAAAATAGCTTGGGTAAAAATAACCTTGTCTGTGTATAAAACAATTATGATATTACATGTTGTCACAACTAGGAAATATGTAATGTCCGTTTTCATAAAGAGTGAAGGCAATATGGAAGAAGAATGATTTAATTACTCAATGAGCCATTTGCTTTTCCAATTGCATCCCCATTTTTTTCATACATTTGGTCATGAATTCATTATTTTCTTACTGTAAGGCAAATATTTGAGTGTTTCAAAACGAACACTGGTTAAATGTAATTAAATAAATATACCCCCTCCCATAAGATGGGGTTAGTGCTTCAATACCCATGTGTTTCAGGGATCCCCTTTTGAAGCTAATATGGAATACGTTGGAAAAGGTAAGGAAATCCAACATGGGAATCCTCAATACCTAAGAGCATCTTTCCTATACATCAAACAGAAAGGCACACAACATCAGAAAAGACCTTGACTGGCTAGAAGAAAGTTGAGATATGTGGTGTTGTGAGGACAGTGATGATATCCAGCCTTGTTGTTAACATGGAGAGAACCCACCCAACCGCAGCCTATAGATAAGATGGAGGGTAGGGTCCAGGCTACAACTGACTGTCCTAAAAGAAAGGCAACGCTAAAGATGGAGAGTATGCTGGACAAGACCAGAACCGGATTAGGTTCCGCCTAATTGCTGTAACCAATAAACAAGTGCAAACGGATGACTTGGAGGAAACCGTCAAAGAAGACCGTCAGGAAGGGAATGAAAAAGCTCCCAGCAAAATATACACATATTTTAGCCCTCCATTGTTCACCTGCAATAAAATTACATTATGTTCAATATCCATTCTTTTGAGTAATATTTGATTTTTTGCTGGGGGGGGGGGGTCTTACTGGAACGCTAATCACATGCCATATGCATTTACTGTAGATTTTGGTTATTTGGCGTATTAGCTTTTCCAGGACGACTTACAAGTTACAAAAACATTTTTGTACACAGAATTTACCCGGGACAGCTGTTTTATGAATTCAAAATGTTTTATGTTGAGAAAAAGTTTTTCATAATTATATATAACAGGATTTATTTATATTGATATCATGATGGACTATCAGACAGCCCTTTCAAAATATATGCGCGTTCCATTTCTGTTTCTACTATTATTTTGTTTCTGTTGTCCGATCATGAATCAAATATCCCAGTGCAATCAATTAAACAGAATGATAATAGATAGGCATTTTCACATGTATGCGGTATTGTGTAGTAATCATTCCCCGCCCTCGAATTTTGAAGTTATAAATGGTTCTAGCTGAATGCACTGAATGGGAGTGTTCGGCCGTGTGATCCGCTTCGGAATGATTGTAACATGGCGGAAACTAATGGACTAGAGCCCAAAGTCTCTTTCCCAATCGACAGAATATAGATAATACGACTTCCCGTTTTTCTTTAGAAAATATGCGTGGGTTGTTTTTAAATCGTTTTTCATTCTGGCGGGCAAGGAATAATACATGCTTTCACACTGGAATAGAACATTAAAACCCCGCAATGAGCCGCCGCAACGCAACAGGTAAGGACTGAGTCAAGTGCACCCTACAGCCTGAAAATATGTTTGTAACGTAGTTACGATGCAAACAACCCTCGCGCTTGTTGAGAGGGCGGTTTGTGATACAGGATTTTTGTTAGAAGTACGTACAAATAAGCTACGTTTTATGTACTGTGCAGTCGTTGACACTGGCAACAGAGTTGGGTGGAGAACGAGGAATGTACCGGACACTCAGGTTTCATCCATTCACGGAAAAAGACCAATGAAATGTTCTCCGGCATGTTTGTAATGTAAATAATCGTTTCCCGCAAATCCTTTCAGAATTCCAAGGGGCCTCCCCCTCACCACAGTTACCTCCAGATCATGTGTTAAACTCGGGAGCAGTGGTTTTCCCTGGTAGGCTATAATAAACCATACATTCACAATGCCTACACGCTACAATGTGCGACAAAAACACTAGCAATTAAATAACTGTTTGAAATTCTCTCAACAGGTGCCTTTGATCAACATGGATGTCCCCTAGTTATGTTTCCTGTGGATGCTCATGGCAACCTCTCAAACTTAAGTAAAGCAGAAGTAGTTGATTTCATAAACTACTTTCGATGTTTGCCCAAGTATGTACCTTAATGTAATGTATGTGTGTTTGAGACTGATTTTAAGGTTTTACAAACATGCATCTCGTCTTCATTCAGTTATATTATTACTTTGTTCTTCACCCTGGAAGTTGGCAATGGACCAAGAGAAATTGTAAGCCTTTTTCAGTTTACTGTACATGGCCATTAAACCTTCAGTTTACTTTAACCACTAAGTGAACATCAGTAGAAATAATGGGGTGTATGATCTGTTGTGTCAAACACACATCTAGCAATTTAACTACTTATTTGGTTTTGTGCTACTTAAATGGGCAACCAAGAATTTACATATCACTAGCTTTTTATTGATCTGGTGATGGCTCGTCAACTGAAAGTCGTGTGGCAGTGGAATCATGGATTATAACTTGTCTTAGTTCATGAAATATTCCGGTGGAAGAACGACCTTAACATGAACTACTCCAATGTGCCTTACTAACAAAACGTTTACAAATATTTTTATAGCAAGAAACAAGAGAAGGAGAGCTTGGTTTCTGTTGTGGTGGATTTAAGACAAGCCAGTCTTACCACAACAAGATTCATCGCTGAAACCATTTTTCTCCTTGAGGTACCAATTGATCGTTTTGCAATATGGAGGATGGATCAGTCATTGAGTCAATATTTTACATCTCATACAGATGAATTTCAGTTTAGCTACCGTGTTATGCATCTCATTGCTCCACCTCTGTTTGTCTGTTCTGGTGGTATCTGATCAAATATATTTTTTTTGCCATTGTTTAATTTAAAACTTCTCTTTAAGGTCTGGTTTATCAAGTTATCCATAACTCAATATGAAATGCAAACAGAGCAATGACTAGAGCATGCATTAGAATTCAAGTGAACTATTCATCAGTTCTCTTTATTACATCTAGATTTAATGTTATGATATATAACATCTGGGAGGGGAGAAACAACCCTTGAGCACATTGCACAGTGTAAATTCCTGCTTTAATGGTTAGTGTTATTCTTCTCAGGGCTTAAAGACTAAAGCTGTGGGTGGGGGTTGGATCACATGCATGCAGGATCATATGCCTTCAGTTATTTAATAATAGAAGAACTCTCTAAGGGCATTAACTGATCGAAATCTCCACTACCACAGTGGTCTGTGGCTTTGTTTGTCTAATGGCTTTTTGAAAAACGTATTTAGATGAATGCAGATTCTCTGTTTCGACAAATGCACCCGTGTATGTTTTGATAGTGTTTACGTTTCAGTTTTGTGGTTTGCATGGCCAGTTTGGCCTCCACTGGGACAGTTTTGCTTCTTATAAATCCCAACCTGGGTAAACCCTGTATCCTCTATTTTACTCACTGATAAAAACATTACTTTAATTTCTCACCCCATCTAGCTCCATAGTAGGACCGTTCACACCATGTACATTATTCAACCGAAGAAGAAAGATGTTCTGAAACTATTGCTGAAACTTTTCGTACCATCAAAATATGTTGCTCCCTTTAAGGTAAGGTTTCCCTGAGGGCTGAATTCACTTGTCTTGTGTATCATCGAGTGAGTGTGTGTGGTGCCAAACATCATATTACTGTCAACAGAGAGTTCTTCTGAAAGAGGTCTTCGAGCTTTCCAACTACATTGATAGAAGCCAGTTAACTGCGTCTTTAGGAGGCTACCTGGTTTATTGTCATCGGAGTTGGGTTACATTTATCAAGGTATGCCTTCTACGATCTCTTACATGGAGTGTCCTACAGGTCAAGTGAAAAGCTATATCTGTTACACAATGTGCACAGTGCTTTTAATAATTCTAGCAAAATGTATTCAGCGTTCCCCTGGTAAATGTTATGTGATGTATCTCTGGTGATGAATGCAATTCGTGACTGCAAAAGGGTAGTTCTGTTTGCCACAGCAAGCTTTTGCCTGGTTGATTATCTGGAGGTCTTATGACCAGTCATAACGCCACTAATAAGTTTAACACTGTAGCATTGTCCTCCTCTCTTCAGTGGTTGATAGATCACCTGTCCTCTGCCCAGGATTATCTGTATTGAGTATTAAAAACCCATGAGGGCCGGATGACTGCTTCCAAGCTATATTTCTTCAGAGTAAACAACATTCATGTTGAATTAGTTTAGAGAGATGTGTGCTGTCAGGGATTCATCTGCACGGATCCATTTGTGAGTCCATTCATGAGATTCAGTGATGCAGTCCCTGAGCCAGTGTTACCATGGTGAAGCCGGCACAATTGTGGAGTGTGATCAGCTGACCTCATTACCAAGAGGAAGCCCCCCCCCCTCCGACCATTTGATCATATTCACTCATGTTCCACTGGGTATCCATCCATGTTGACAGCATTCATTAGTACTGCTAGGACAGTCTGTTCCAGGGAAGGTGTAATTCATGATTTTGTCTACCCCCCCACCCCACCCCCCAAAAACAGTCTGGCAGTTATTTAGGCTCTCGTATTTGTTGGTTTCATTATGGATGTTTTTGCATTTTGTGCAACTGACAAGTGTGTGATTAAAGGTGGTTTTCTTATTTGACTGAACCGACTCGTCTTTGTCCTCAGCCTACATATTCCTCTGATCTCTCTGACTTTGTGTAGGAGATTGATGCATTTGTACGGGAGTTCCTGTCAGTGGTCCAAAGGCTGCCCCCCTGTATAGCCACCCTGCAGGCCCTCTCTAGACAACCGGTGCCATCCGCCTTCAGTGAGCTGAAGGACTTCTGCTCAACCAATGAGGCCAAGTTCCAATTTCTTAGGAGGTTTGGAGCTGGGACACTTACAGTTGCCCATAATAAATTCCTGGTGTTGGGATAGCTGATCTACACAGGGTTACTGTACGTGTAACATACTTTATCTAGCTGTGCTTTAAAGGGATTAGGGACCTCAAACTGCTGTGCCTGTTAAAGTATTTCCTTTAATAGTTTTTTGAATCACAGGACTCTTCTACCTCAGCTTTGGCTAACGTGTGACGTTATCTGTGAACGATGTACGTAGGGTGTTTTTAAAACCTGTTTGTCTTGTAGGGAGCTTGGCTTAGATGAGCTGCTAACGCACTGTGAGCGTTTGGTGGAGAAGCTGCGCCACCCCGAGACTGACTTGTGCTATCAGGCCATGGCCGGGACTGCCCTGTTCACGCACACAGCGTTTGACATGCTGCAGAACTACAGCAGGTACTGTTTTGTGGTGGGGATTGACCGTGCCAGTCAAGTGTGCGTAAAAGGTGGAATTGGCGTTTCTACGTACAATGTTGAAGGCGTGCACAATTTTCCTGTACTTTCCATACAAAGCGTTCGTCGGACACATATTGCGAAGTTGTGAACGGATGGTATGTAAGCACTGTGTATAGTACTGTTGGTTGGTTCTGCTGCAATGAGTCTCCTAGGGGTTGAAGGTGTCTTGTTGCCTTTGTTGAAGGATCACTGCGGCTGTGGAAAAAATAGAGTTGCTGTGGCAACAGGCTTTTTCAAAGGCCCACATCCAGCTGCGGGTCTTCCAGCTGCGGGAGG
Source organism: Esox niger (assembly GCA_016801105.1). Taxonomy (NCBI): domain Eukaryota; kingdom Metazoa; phylum Chordata; class Actinopteri; order Esociformes; family Esocidae; genus Esox; species Esox niger. Next base: position 126,209 of record JACXGJ010000068.1, on the reverse strand, counting down.
AGGCGCAGAGGGTGGGTCATAACACATTAAAATGTACTTTTCTTTTTGTTCATTAGAGCAAGCAAAAAACAGATGCTCACATTTCTTTAATTTATTCCCTTGTCTTGCCTGGTTTCCAGTTATATTTCATGGTGGCTTGTTTTTAATTACGTCAGTTTAATTTCCTCCATTTATAGATAACGGAACAGATCAATAGCCTTCAAAAAGAGAAGCTCCGGCCTTACAGGATTGAGATTGCTAAAGATGCCAGAAAGGCTGAGATGTTGACATCAGAGTTTGAATCATCCATCTATACTCCTGCTATGGTGAATATGCTTTGATTTTGCTCATAAGGTTGGGTACATTTCAGTATGTGGATCCTGGGTCCGAAACAACCAGTGTTGTCGTCTTATCAGGCCTTGGTCCGCTGTTCTGAGGACGTGATCCACACTCTAACCGAGATTGTGCCTCCTGGTGATGCCTGGACCAGGGAAGAGTGGGTCCAAGATCTGAACAGACTAAAGGACAACTTCCACTCTGCTGTTGCAGTTCCTCACCAGACCCTCAAAGCGGTCTCTGACTTCTACCACTACCACAGCAAAGTCTGTATCCTGTTTACTGACCTTTTTTTATAATTTCTGTGTGTCTCTGCCAACTTGCTACTGTTTTAGAGTTCACTGAAGTGATAACAATTAAGTAGATGAGAAATATACTATTTAAAGCTAATCTGTCATTTTTAGAGGTCCATTTAATCTGGTGTTATGTTCCGTTTGTTCTGAACAGGCTAGTGGTTGGTACAATACCATCCTATGTGAGAACTTTCTTCAAGACCTTCTCTGGGGTGGGAACAGTGGCAGCCTCTCCAAACAGTGCCACACGCTGGAGACATGTGGTCCTGTCCCTGTCTGGAGGCAGGTGGTCTGTGACTTCCTGAGAATCAACCCCTCACCTGACATGGAGGAACTGCTCCAGCTGGCTCACCTGGCCAATGTCCTCCCAGATGCTCAGCTTCAGCAGACAGGCAAACGACTGGCCCAGCGGTAAGAATATTTGAGCACTGTGAAATCTGAAGCACATGTTACACATCCACACAATGGGAATGGTTTTATCAGCTGAACATAAATACTTTTCTAATCCTAGCATCTGCACTGTATTCAGCCTGTTCACCTGCCTAGTGAAATTAACCCTAGCCCCAAATCTTGCCTTCAGGTGCATTGTCCTACGTAAACTCCTGACCTCGCCAACAGCGGTGCCTATCGGTGACCTCCAGCTGGCAATGCAGTGGCAGTATGAGTTTCTCAGGGGCCACCACCGGGATGGCCCTGGGCCTCACGCTAACCCGGCTGTGGGCCGAGAACCCGGGGCTGTTAACCACAGTCCAGATGGGGCATGCCATCCGTCCGCCTCAGACCGCCTCTCTAAGGACGGCGGCATGCACAGCCATGGCTCCATGTCCAACCTCAGGCAACACAGAGCCCCTCAGGGGAGGTCTCCGTCTAGTGTTGTGTCTGGAACGGCTGTAGGAAAGCCTCCCTCCCTCAGATCCTTTGACTCCGGCTTTGATGGAGCAGGAGGCAGCCATGCGGAGCTCGTGGTGGGGAGGGAAGGATGGGAGGCGGTGTCTAGGGTACCAGGAACCAGAGATCACTTTGGGCCTGTGACCAGGCAGCCTCAGATCCACGAAGAGAACATCTCCAGCGTGTCAGACTCTGAGGAACGCAGGGACGAGTTTGGCTCCGCGGGTAACACCCCTGGGGCCAGCGTTCAGATCATTCCCAAGATGACGTTGGACTCACTGAATTTTGAGATCAAGCTGAAGCGGTCGGGCAGCCTCCCGCAGAACCCCTGGCTCAGTCTGCCCTTGGAAGACCTGGAGAAGTCGTACACTGTCACCATTACCCAGAACCCATCTCAACCTAAGCGGGAAGTCAGGAGCCCGTACAGCTCAGAGTGCTCCGGCCACGCCGACCGGTCGGCCGCACGTTGCCGAGACCAGCCAACGCAGACTGAGGTGCCCACGAGTGTCGAGAACCGCAGGTCACCACCCACGGATTGTGTTCTACATTCACCGGACAGCTTTGAGGACTCCGAACTAAGCCCTATTAGAAATGTCCTGTCCAGCACCATCACAGGGTCAAGAGATTTGCCTGACTACACAGCAGAGAGTGTACCTACTCTACTCTGGGATACGTATGACTTCCATGACCCCAAACAGAACACATGTGAAAGGTAATGTGCTCTGGCGTTATGTTCTTATGTATGCTGTCGGGATCCTCTCGGCTTCCCGTCTTGCATAGGAAACTTTAAAAGCCGATCTGAAATTGCTGTCTCCCCCCCCCCTCAGGATAACCAGCTCCATGGCTGAAGGCTCTCTGAGTGACTGGGACCTGAAGGAGCATGAGGGCCTAAAGGAGGTGGAGGCGATCCTGGACCGGACTGCCGGAATACTAGAGGTACATTTGTACCGGTTGTTCTAATGTCCCATGGATTGTCTTCATGTCAATGCAAAGTTAATAGTTCAAATCTGTGGTTTTGGAGCTTCAGACCGCAGACCTAAACCGCAGCTAATGTAGGTCAGTAACTTGCTGTTGTAAACAAACTGCGTTTTGTTTTGTACAGGAGGAAGAGAATGTGATTGCACAAGAGCACGTGTTGGATGCTCTTCTGAAGACTGAGGACACCAGCAAGCCCTGGGCATCATGGGGCCTCGCGGAGCAACTTGGTGTGGTAGGTCACGTATGCGATTGTGTTCAGAATGTATGTTTTTCATTTAGCGCTGCTTCTTCAAGAAGTGCTGAACACCAGAAAGAGTTGATTGATTGAGATGTAGCCGAAGTTGGTCTAATAATTTCAACCTACTTTAGAAGAACATCGGCTCAGTAAATGTGGTGTTTGCAGTACAGAAGTTACCAGGCTACCCATTGTGTGCACATGCAATATGCACTCAGTAGCCAGTTTATGGTCCATAACCAAATTCATATGAATGTAGCACTCCTAGGTGTCCCTGACATGCTTCATGAAGCAGGCATACATATACCAGCTTACACTTATGTTGCTCTTAATACCTTATCTTGTTACTATAATTAATGCAGAAACACAGTTGTCATCCAAGTTAAGTCAGTCTGAAAAATGATGTTATTAGATGATATTTTCCCAAGGCAGCGAAGTGTTTACAGTTGAATATCTGTCTTATCACATTGTAAGGGAAATTATTGAAGCATTTATTAGTTGACAGTTCTTCACCTAATAATAACTGTTTGCACCAAATTAGTATATTGAAAATAGTACTGTATGTGACATTCAACCTCCCATAATGCATTAGGAATCTTTGAGACCGACCAATGAGGAGTGTAGACAGATTGCAAACGATTAAGGTTATAGCCCACAAATGCATTCCAAACATATTTGTGTAAGCAAGTGGTGGTGTCCAGTGGTTTGTTGAAAGCAGCCAGACCAATCGGCTGGTTGATATTGCGTTTGCAGCATTACACTGGTGTGGTAGGAGCTCCCTTGAGTTCAAACTGAAGTTATTCATCGTTGCAAAGACTTGCTTGACAGGTCTCGACTATTGCATTTGCTCCCATTTTCACATTTCATGTAGCATTTCCTGAGGTATTTTCTTTCTGAATGCAACCCGTTGATATTTTTTTAAATAAATGCTTGTCCTTTTTACTTCTCAAAACCCCCTTGAGGAGAAGGCTTGTGTAAGGACATTTGGGCTTTTCCAATATGTTTTAAAGGAAAGGCGATACAAGGAGCATGAAACTGTGTGAACATATTGCTCTTCTTCAAATGTCAATATGCCCTGGGAAATATTGATCAGTGATGTTCGGCTCCAGTTTAATCCCAACACATTCCCCAATTAATATAAATGGTTTAGATGTGGTCATTTAGCCAAATATAAATCACCCAAATATAACCATATTAGCCTACAGTCATGCTGTTATAATTCTCTATAGTTGTTTTTTTTTTTTTTTTTTTTGTAGAGATTCTAAACTGTTCTAAACCTTGAATTGAAAAAGGCTTTGTTCATTTAAGGTCTTTCCTATGTCCACTAGTTTGTTCATGTCATTTTGGCTGGAAGTGGAAGGGCTCTGCACCAGGATATTTGTAGCTTAAGTTCTTTGTTGGGGCATTTTCATTATTATTTTGGTTGCAGAATCTGAACGCTTGAACCGGTTACACCTCACAGCTCTCTGGTATGAAAAAGAACCAGTTTTGCCTGCTATAATTTCTTTGTATGGCTGATTGGTGACTATATGGACTCAAGTCTACAGAGTGTGATTATTGTTACTAGCTACATTCATGATGATGATGATGATGATGATGATGATGATGATGATCATCAGCAAGCACAGTGTAGTTAAATGTGTCCACAATTTACACTGCCAGACAGCTTACTTTTACCGTAAGGTCCTTGTTGTCCTTCATTTACATTAGTTAACATGCTATAGCAAAAATCCTGCCACGATCAGCTACTTAGAGTAATGGTTATGACCACTCCGCTTTAATAACATTTTCCAACCTTTAAGTAACCAAATCGAAACCGATTCAGGGAAAAACTTAATGTTTATAAATTTGACAATTTGTTGACTCATACATAAATAGACTGCCATGACTCTCCAAAGTAAACTCTTGCATCCTGTGTCCTTTGATAATCTGCACAATTGAAGTATTTCGTTTTAATTATAGTGACTGAAAGGTATCAGAATGGTACTGGGGAGTTTATAAAAACATCAGGCAAAATCAAGTGTAATTAAGTGTAAAAAAATGTATCATTGTTTCAAGTTGTGATATGGTCACATTCTCTGGTGCCCTTCAGTTCTGAGAGGGCATTATTTTATAATATGTTTTAATCAGAGGGCATGTCCAATTTCTGGGCAGGAGAACTGGGGGGGCAGTGCCCCCTTTGCCACTCCATAATGCCAGTCCCAGTGTCCTTCAAGACTTGTGCACATTATAGAGGGGAATAGAAGATGTGTGAGCTGCCCCTTCAATGTGAGTGGTCATATCTAATGGCTGAAACGGTTGACAATTTATTGGTGTGAAATAGGAAGCACTCTGTGCCAGTTGTTGAATAGTGGACACAGTTTGGGTATGTTGTCTATCTTTGGTTCTAGGAAGGAAGTGTCAATGCAGTCAGTGGGAATTTCTCTGAAGGGATATGCTGAGACAAGGGCAGGCATTCCTCCACAGACAGACGGTGGTCTGCAGACCTGAGTTTGAGACTGACCTATTTGACAATACATGGAAATCTCCATACATTTATTGTAAAGGTTGAATGATTTTAACGTAAACTAACCATTTCGTTTTACACACTCACTACATCAGGATGATTGGTGACTGAGTGGAGGAAATTATGCTGGATGCTGATAAATGTTAGTCACTCAGTGCTCTAGATGCATTTTGAAACATAAGTTCAACAATAAGGTTAATTCATTCTTCTATTTTCAAAGTAAAGGAAAGTAGGCAGGAGAATTGTGTTGTGAAGAGGACAAGAACAAGGAGTAACATCACATGAATATTGACTATTTGAAGCTTGCTAAACCATCTAACACCTAGTGGATTGGCTGTAATTTTAGGAAAACGGTTGTAAAAGGGTTCTTTGGCTGTCCCTGCAGGAAATCATTCTGAATAATCCTTTTTGTTCCATGTAAGAAAAACTGTTCTGTGGGTACAGCAGAGGGACCCTTAAATTGTCTCGCATGCTTTAGTCACCATTCAAGGCCTGAGGGAATGTGATTACTCTAGTGTTAACTGCATGTTTTATCAGCAATTCAGAATACACTAGCTTGCATGAGTGCTAGCCAGTCTGGTAGATAATGCTAGATGGCAATAACAACCAATCCGAGAGAGGCTGGATTGACAGTGATGAATACTCGATTGGTCAATAAAACCAATACTGGGCTGTATTATGTAATTTTGGAATGCCACTCTGTTCTCACTCCCACACCCATGCTTGCATCACCTAAATATGCTTCATAGTTTCCTGAGGTAAAATATTTCTTTTCTATTTTCCAGATGTCCTCCAGTGACTTGAAGGCGCAGGGTGTCCTGGGCCTTGATGACAGTTTTGCCTCTGCTGAATCTGACAACTGTAGCAAATACAGATCACCAGAGGCAGTCACTGAAACTGAGACTTCGGAGCAAGACCCTGGCAACAAAGGACAGCTGCTGGAGACTGAGTTGACATTGCCAGTGGACCCTCCGTGCAGTAGAGGGGAGTTGCTTAAGGAGCTGAGAGGACTGCATTTTCTGGATGAGCTCATCATGGAGGAGAACATAAAGATCCACGCGCTTCGACGGGCAGAAAAAGAGAGCCTGGACAAAATCCCCCCTCAATCGGCTGGCTCTCAATGCATGAACATGGAGAGGCAGGCGTTCCTGTTAGAACTGGAGAGGGAGAAAATGGAAGTGGAGAGGATGGAGAAGCACCTTGATAAAGAATGTCATTTCAAGAGGCAGCTAAGCAGAACCAGGAAAGTAGTGAAATGCTCTATAATGGAAAGGACTTCTGTACTTAACTTGGAGGACAGTGTGCTCTGTGGTGAACTTTTGTCTGACGATAGGTGCCAACACCACGGTGTAAAGCACTTACCAGCACCGTCCCAAGACCCTACTACCATTGATTCTAAAGAATCCCATAATACTGCCAAAATTCTGGTATCACAAGAATTTGTTCAGGTTGTAAATGGTCAGCCTCTGTGTGCTGACACTAGTGTGTTGGGTTGTGGTGATGCCATTGGAGGGGACACTTCCTGCAACAATGAATTTACTGAACCTACTGCACCACAACTTTTCTTAATTCCACCAGAAATTAGTCATGATCACAATGAACATACTGACAAGGTTGTAGTCCAAAACTTTGAGGATACAGAGAAAGGTTTAGATGTAATGTCTGTGGAGACTTTTGGAAGTTCTGAAGAAGCCTCCTTGACACCTGAAATATGCTCTGAACATGGAGCGTTTGACCCTGGTGGTAATTCCCATGACTACCCAGTGCCTGCACCGAGAAAGATATCACTTGCGGTAAATGACTATGGTCAGTTGTCTGAACCAGGTCCAGGGCAGAGGGTTGACCCTATACTAGTATCACTAGAGCCCAACATTACCCCAAAGCCTAAAGAGACAAGTCTCAAACCTACAGCATTATTGCCAAGTCCTGTTCCCATACCTGATGTAAAGGAGCACAGTGTTAACGGCAACCAACAACCCCTTATGGATCTAGAACTGTCTTCATGTAATCATTCTTTGGGGGCCTATGAACCGTCTACTCTAGACTGTTGCTCTTTGGAAACAGCCGTGACACCTGTTGACTCTGAAATGGAAATGCAGCCATCTCAGAAATCTGTTTTAATGGCAGATTCCGGGTCAAATGAAGAGCTACGTTATAGTTCAGCACATTTACCCAGTGGCTCACATGAACCAAGCGGAACGGATGACCAGAAAGGTGTGGAGATCTCATATGGGTTTCAAAGATGTGGGACTGCCAGGAGGTCACCTGTCAGTCAACCCAATCTCTATCTCTCCAACAGGGATGTAAGTCATTGACCGTAAAGGCATTTCCAAAGGCTTTAAAAATTTAGTAAATTATTTCAGGCATTTGTGAAATAGAGAAAATATCTTTGTTTTGGTGACAGATGACAGATTTCAAAACTCCTATCGTGCTGGACACAGGATCTGGTTTGATGAAAGCAGGGTTTGCTAATCAGGACCTCCCAAATACTATATTCCCAAATATCATTGGGCTGCCCAAATATGAGGTAACTGAGCTGTGTTTGTACTGCAAGGGTCGATGGTCCCAGTTGACATCTTAATGGGAGAGTACATTTCCTCACATGCTCAATTGGCTTCTGGAATTTTTTAACAGGAAATAATGAATGGCAAGCTAGAACATGAAACCTACATTGGACATGAGGCTCAACACATGAGGGGAGTCCTGACATTGAAGTATCCTATGCAGAATGGAATTATACGCAACTGGGATGAAATGGAAAAGGTTCATTTGAATTCACTCTAACTTGATCCAATAAACTGAAAAATCTGATTAATGTTTTGTGACCTCTGAAATCCTAGTAACTGGTTGCGATTTAGTACTTTTGACGTCTGTTTATACGGTTACAGATTTGGCACCACACGTTCCAGCAGCTACGTGTAGATCCAGAAGATCACCCTGTTCTACTGACAGAGGCCGCAATGAACCCGCTTGAGAACCGGCAGCGCATGGTGGAGCTCATGTTTGAGTGCTTCAATGTTCCCCTCACTTATGTGGCCATGCAGGCTGTGCTGGCACTCTATGCAGCAGGGAGAACCACAGGTAAACAAGCTTCTTAATCTACAGGCATGGTTGGACCCCTGTCATTTGTAGATGGCGATGGCCAATGGTTGGTTTCCTAGATGGGCTAGCACCTGTGCCATCTGTATATAATAAAACCAGCGATCCGAAACCAATTTAAATGGAAACTTGAAAAACCCAAATCAATCCTTGAAAAAGCATGCAATTAGATTTTTTTTTTTTTAAATGTCCAATGAGTAATGTAATGAGTAAGTTCACATATTCTGGAGTAATGGGTTGTGTGCTTTTACTGTCTTGTTTGAACTGGAAAATGTAGGTTATTGGTTACAGGCAAGGAGAGAAGTGCTTTGCTTTAATGGTGGTCAAGAGGGCAGATGACCACTGGTTCCTGTCTCCTAGGTGTGGTCTTTGACTCTGGGGACGGGGTGAGCCATAGTGTTCCAGTGTTTGAGGGATACTGTCTACCTCATGCGGTGCAGCGATTCACCCTGGCAGGCCATGATGTCACGGTTCAACTTCAAAAGGTATTGGATATTATTAATGCATTGTCCATGCGTGTCATTTTTACTGGAGCTTATATGATTGTTTCATCATCAAATTTCACTTGAACACAATGTAATTTGCCATCACACCCCTGTATGTTTCCTTGTGACGTGTCAGACAAAATAATATTGATTAGCCCAATTTATTCTGACAGAATGACACCCGAACTATTGAGTGAATTTGGGTGAATGCTTATACATAATTACTAGAATGAGTCAAATCTCATGTTTTGATATAGCTTCTTATGTAATTTACTCTAATCTAACAGGTGTGAAATGGCTAATCCGTTAGCATTGCAGTCTATGCAGATTTGAATCAGTTATGTGACATGCTTTGAGAAATGAAGGTAGCAATTGTTTCTAGTGATGGGCGTTTTCAGTCTTTGGTGAGCTGGCTGTCTTGGCACAGTTCACCTGAAAAAGCTGGGTCATTTGGCCCCAAATTGCTCTTTTTTATGTTTAAAACAATGACCCCAAAAGCAATGGAAAATGTTCAAATCGCCGATGAAAATGGCTAAACAATAGGCTAGAATTGTTAGAGCTTTAAATGCACATTCATATGGGTTGCATTTCTCAGTGAAAACCAAGGCTTTTTTTGGTTGAAGGTAGCTATGCCTTGTGGTCTACAGTTCTCATTGTGTTCTGATGATCGCTGGTTCAATGCCCGCCTGTGGTGGTCTGAGAGAAACTGTTATGCTAATTTGGTGCCCGTGCCCAACTGACTTATTCTAGAAAGCAGTAATACAGTTCCAGTTAATGCTGTCTTTCTAAAAGTCTTTCTCGCAGTAGAGGCACATTTATGCTGACTGACCCACAGGCGGTTCTGTAGCGATCAACGGATGTGTTTCCCAAGGGCTGTGGTGTATTCGTCATATGTTGGGTTAATAGATCTACTGTTTCTTTACGCTGCTCTCTTTTGTCCCAGCTCCTGCAGGAGCAGGGGGTGTCCATGCGCACTTCTGCTGAGTTGGAGATTGTGAGGGAGATGAAGGAGAAGTGCTGTCAGGTGTCTCAGGGCTATGAATCTGAGCTAGCCTGCGGGAGCTCAACCAACAGTGAGACTCATTACACCATGCCGGATGGACAGGTGGTCCGGCTCGGTACAGAGAGGTTCAGGTAACTCTCTAAAACTGGACACAACCATTTTACTGCGGTGCCCTTAAAATAATTGGCACATCAATACGGATTAGGGGATTGGAACCGCAAGTGACTGCAAAGCTTTGACCTGCTCACCAAGTCCTGATGTTCTTGACCAACATTTCTCCCCAATCACATTTGGGACTGACAGAATGTGACATGTCTGGCATAACTGATCTCTTGTACCTCTCATTGAAAGGACACTAACCCATATTAGTGACATGGGGATTCTACTGATTTAGAAGTTGCAAGTGTTAACTTCTGTAGATTGCTGTTTATTAGTTTCATGGTACTCAAATTTGGATTGCCACCAGGGGTCAGCAAAGATGAACTAACCAGTGGTGTCTTTCTACAGGGCTCCAGAGATCCTGTTTAAGCCAGAGCTGATTGGTCGTGACCATTACGGTATGCATGAAAGCATTTTCAAATCAATCCTCGGGTCGGACATTGACCTCCGGCGGAGCTTTTTGGGGAACATTGTCTTGTCAGGTAAATTTCTTCAGTTTATCTGTGTACTTCTTCCCATGTCTCCTCAAGGGCTGTATTCCAAATGAGACCCTGTTCAAATGTGGGGCATGTGTCTTCCTGGTCAAGTGGTGTATGAAATAGTAGGGTGTGATTTGAAACAATTATGCATTTCCTATTTTTTTTATTACCCCATAAAGGTGGGAATACCCTGCTAGCAGGCCTGCCTGAGCGGCTTCAGAGTGAAATAAGAACAATGGTACCTATGGACTTGGCAGAGTGTGTCCGTGTGACCAGTCCGAAGGACAGGGATTACTCTGTGTGGTGTGGAGGTGCAGTGCTGGCCAACATGACATCCTTTGGATCGGCCTGGATAAGCCAAGAGGAATATGAGGAATATGGCCCCCAGATCGTCTTCAGGAAGTGCTTCTGAGCTGGACTGCTCTATTGGTCTGGACTCTTCTGAAGTGTATGGATATGTGCAATATTACCCTCCAGTAGTGGCTTGTTTCAGTGTTTGTGCCTTTTAAACCTTATGGTTTCAACTGTGACCTATGTATAATATTTTTTGATAGGAAATTTCAGGCCTCCCAAACAGTAAGGTGATTTGTGCATACTGTGGAAGAACCTGATTTATGTATTTTGCCTTTTATCATGCCTTTGTGTCAAAGGTAGATTTACTTAACTGTTTAAGGGCCCATTTTTATCAATTCTTGGGTCATGAGAAATCTCAACAAATGCTACAGCTCTGGCAAGTTTTGCAATGACATTGTACCCCAAACTTAAATAATATTTGTCATTTGTTTGTCAATTAATTTTTCTATTTCTTAATTTCAAAAGCTAATTTAAACATGAATTAACAAAGTCAATGTTTATTTTCCATGTTGGTGAAAGGTAGGCTATTCAGTTTTCCCAATCAGACTTAATTATTCAGCGTGGGTGGATTGGTGAGTACAGAGTAACTGCCAATGTGCCTGACTGTTCATCTTTCTCCAAATGATTTTTTTTGCTCCTGACTCTCCGCTTAACCTAATTTAATATCGCAAGGCCTGTATTGAAGGCCTGTATTTAAGAGTAGTATTGTGCTAAAATTGGATGGTGTATTGCAGGTTGATCCTTTAACCCCAGATGTTGGTTTAAAGAAGCCCTTCATTCAATGTTAAAAAACGACACCTTGATTCTGGACTCTGGTTTGACGTGTGTGCTTTGTATATTTTTGACTTCCTAACTATTGTATTTTCTTGTACCAATAACTTTTCTAATTTATGAATATTGATTGGTCTTTTTTGTGCATGTTTTCTACTATGAAAGTGTTTTTGACAGCAAGTACCTCAACTTGATTGTGTATGTGATTCATGAAGGCTTTCTGATATCCAGGGTTAACTGTGCTTTTTGCCATTTTAAAAGGTGCTTATTCTATTCTGTAATATGGACAAGCAGTTAGCCTTGGTGACACCCACTCTAGATAAAATGGGGTTGTTAATGGAACTGTAGATGCTACCTTGTCACTTAATTACTTTATTTGTTTGACTTTGATGCACTGTTTTTGCATGTTCTCTTCAGTGTGTTTTAAGAATGGCCTTGTTTTCTACTCTAAAGTGGAGTTGCCATGTGATTTTAGTCTCAGGTCTTAAGTGGAAGTCTAAGCAATCCCTGTGGGAAATGGAAACACCTCATATATGGAGGCTAATGAATTGTCAGCTATTTTTACTTATTGGTGGTTGTGAGCTGAAGTCCCACCCTCCCAAGTCTTGCTGTAGTTTACCTAAACCAAGTTCTGTATGTCACGTCTGTTTTTATAATAAATTTTATCGACCTACTGTTTCCATTGTATTGCATGTCAATTCCGCTACAATGTAGCTTTTTAAAATGTTGTCAATAGATGTTGAAGGAACGTCTTTCCATAACTGTACTCAGGGGGACACTACTGTTAATTGCAACTCAATGGAGCTGTGAAATTAAGTTTACGTTCGACAGAGGTGGATTATCCATACGTTTTTTTGCGATAAATAACAATGGAAACGGGTTTAATCCTATTACTCATGACAAATACCATTTAAGCTACAGTATCTAGCCGAGCGTCAGGAGTGTCTGCAATATGTTTATGGCTACATCCGCTTTTAATTGATGGAAACATTTCCGGTATTCTATTCGCCAATATTGAAATGTCAACACATTTAGTTCGCTACAAGAGTTCGAATGGAAACGCACAAGGGCTTGTGAAATGCGCGTAAGCTTCAGAATTCGACAACCAGCTCGCGCATGAAACATTTGCGGTTGCAGTGTATCACTGTTGCCATAGCAACCGATAGTAAACGTGCAGCTATAAAGGTCGGATGTTCACGTCGATGCTCCAATTTAATTTGAAATCATGTCTCGTGCTCAAGCGGAAGGTGTGATAAAAAACATAATTCGAGAAATCGCGCAAGAATGTGCAGGAAGAGGACACGTTGTGTCGGAAACTTTAGTGGCTTTCATGGTGGGTGTCTGACTTGTAAATTCTACACGTAACGTTGCTATGGGTGTTCTGTGAAAATGTTCAGTATCATTGTTTTGCTGTTATTCCTATTATTAGGTAAAAACTGTTGTTTTAGACCCAAGAAATCTGTTCAACGTAGATCGGACTCTAACCAAGCAAGATGTTAGAAAACTTGTGGAAGTAAGTAACTTCAATTCATCCCCCGGTATCGGTTGGAATCACTAATATCTTGGCCTTGTCAACAGTGTTTTTCCTTTTGCAGTTATGTGTGGACAAGCTCATGGACCGAGGAAGCCCTGCCCTTGACACAATCAAAATGCAAGTCTACTTTGACATGAATTACACATCTAGACGTAAGTATGTATGCCCAAAAAGAAAATCTTGAACCAATGTATAATCCCTTTAACCTTAAAGTTATTTTGTGTCCTAGGTGAGTTTATTGAGGAGCATCAGCGGCTACTTCAGTTGCAACTAGTCCCAGTGATTCGAGAAATCACTGACAGTCGAGTAAAAACACGAGAGGATCTGGAGGGTCTTTATTGTAAGATAGTCAGCTATGTTCTGCTGCACTCAGGACTCGGTTCCCCCAAAGACATCAACACAGTTCGAGAGGCCACAGGTACCTAGGACTATTTTGTACCACTAAACGTCAATTATTATCTATAAAAGTGATTGTGGGAATCATCCCCCATCTCCTCAACTTGTTCCTGTTTTGCTCACAGATTACATTATTTCCATTTATCTTGCAGCTTCCTTACAAAGCGTCTTTCCTCAATCGGAGCTTGGGACCTTCCTGTCGCTCAATAAAAAGGACAAGGAGCAACAACTCAACGAGCTCAGCAGAATTGTCACTGGAATTTGCCTCTTCAACAAAGACAGTGGCAAAGGAGGGGAGGGCATTGATGACTGTAAGTTCCTCATTCATTATAGATTTTGTCAGAGCTCCAAATGTGCCTTGACATCTTGTCATCAATTTCCCGTACAGTGCCGGCCATTCTGAATGAAGCCATTCCCTCGACCAGTAACGAGATTGAATGTGAGCTGGAGTTTTCTCAGACTTTGGCCTGGCAGTACACAACCCTGCTGGAGAGGTTCATGGAGCCTGAGGCTGAGACCGAAAACTGCATTGTTCCCATAGATATGCTTAAACAGGCTCTGTATAATGTACGTCAGCATGAAGCTTTCATGAAACTTCTTCTGGTGAGTTCCAATATGGTTTTATGATGTGATGTAATTGCTAACAGGGGTGTCGCAATATACCAGTATTGATGATAACTGTGATATTTAAAAAATGTAATACTGATATCATGTTAATAATACACATGATAATATCATTATCATTAGCTGAAAACAAAGTTTTTTTTTTTTAAATGCCTTGGTTTTTGGATACCTTATTCATGTCACCAATAGACAAACAATGTGTGTTCTTAAACAAAGAGACTTGACCTATGCACTGGCATTGAAATCAACTTGTTAGGCCCACGAGAACAACTTAAAGAGACGCAAAGACGTGGCGTTTTTGTAGCTTATTGACATGGGAAAAATATTTTTCCCAAATCTATTTTTTTTTCCATAGTTTATTCACTGATAAACGATGCATGTGTGTGCATGTACAGTACAAGTCTTGACCTATACATTAGTTTGAATTAATGCCTTTTCATAGCCTATTCACTTTTTCCAAAACCTCCTCTCGGTGGTAGGCCTTGTGGCTCTTTTGTCTTTTCACTATCCATTAAGTGTAACTGTTCTTTTTGGATGCTCTTATTATTTTTTTTGTACAGCTATGGTTACAGACTCACTCCATCTCCATACACTCCTATTTTGAGTGTAGATAATTTGCCAAAACACATTAAACAAAGTTAAAGATGAGTTTGACTGATAGCATTTTTTCCCTTCAAATTGTCAGACACCGTGATAATATTGTTGCCATGAATTCTATTGGCCACGATGATCGTGTAGTGAAAATCAAATATCGTCACAGCCCTTATTGCTATGCAGATTTTCTGTGGCGTGAATACATTTCACCCAAGCCTCTGCTTGAATTCCTCATCAGGCAGACGTTGTTCTGTGTGCAAAGCAAGCTGAATCTCTCCAGACCGAACTGAGATCACGGATGAATCTTTTGAGGCTCACTGTGCAGTCAAAGACCGCAGTACCCACTGGAGAAGTTTTTGTAAGTGTGAGACACTTACACAATCGTTCAAAAGTTTGGGGCACTTCGAAATGTCCTTGTTTTTGAAAGACAATGTTTATAGCTCACGCCCTTTCATTATATCCTCACCCAGCCGCATTTCACAGCACTGGCAAAGTTCTGGTCAAGTCTTCAGAATGAGATGGTGCTGTTGACCATCCTCAGGGACATAACAGTGAACCTGCGGCCCTTCCTGGCAGCTCAGTCCCAGCTCTTCCCTGATGGTCAGTTGGAGGACATGCTTGGGTCAGGGACCAAGAGTGATGAGGAGAGACTGAAGGAGTCTTCCGGCAAGTTGCCCCCTTTAACATTTTTATTAATAAATTACAGCACAGCGTTTCGTACCTATCTGTTATTAGATCAGGATTGTTTTAAGTCGTGTTTTCCCTTGTCAGAAAACCGCATTGACCCCAGTAAAATAAAAACTCAGGAGTGGCTTTTGCCTGAGACTACCACCAACTTTGACAAATTGCCACTGCAGTACAATGGCATTTGTGGTTATACGCTTGTGAAAAAGGATGGACTTTTACTACCAGGTATGTGGCAGTTTAAAATATAAATATAACATTCTTCTATACAGTTGTGCTCATATGTTTGCATACCCTGGCAGAAATTGTGAAATTTTGGCACTGATTTTGATAATATGACTGACCATGCAAAAGACTGTTGTTTATTTAAGAATAGTGATCATATGAAGTAATTTACTATCACATAGTTGTTTGGCTCCATTTTAAATGAGAATTATAACAGAAATCATCCAAACAACCCTGATTAAAAGTTTACATACCCTTGAATGTTTGGCCTTGTTACAGACACACAAGGTGACGCACACAGGTGAATTTGGCATTTAAAGCTGAATTTCCCACACCTGTGTCTTTTTAAATTGCAATTAGTGTCTGTGTATAAATAGTCAGAGTTTGTCAGCTCTCCCAAGAATGCACTGAGCAGGCTAGATACTAAGCCATGGGAGCAGCAAATAGCTTTCAAAAGACCTGCATAATAAGTTATTGTAACTTAATAAAGAAGGAAAAGATATAAAAAGATATTCAAAGCCTTGCAAATGCCAGTCAGTACTGTTCAATCACTAATTAAGAAGTGAACATTTCAGGGATCTTTTGATACCAAGCCAAGGTCAGGTAGAACAAAAAAGATTTCAGCCAAAACTGCCAGAAGATTTGTTCGGTATACAAAGAAAAACCCACAGGTAACCTCAGGAGAAGTACAGGTGGCTCTGAAAAAAAGACTGTGTGGTTGTTTCAAGGAGCACAATACAATGATACCTGAATATAAACGAGCTGCGTGGTTGAGTCAGAAAGAAGCTTTTACTGCGCCAATGCCACAAATAAGCCTGGTTACAAAATGCCCGACAACACCTTGACATGCCTCAGCTTCTGGCACACTGTAATTTGCGATGAGACCAAAATTTAGCTTTTTCTTGTAACATGCACATTTTTATACGTAATTATACATTGCAATGTGTTTTTTTCTTCAGGCAACCCAAACATAGGAGTGCTTAAACATCGGGAGAAATACTATGTTTTCAGCTCCAAGGAGGCAGCCTTAACATTTGCATCCAAGCCAGATGAGAACATTGCCCATGTGGCAGAGATGGCAAAGAGGTCCCCTGTGCTGATCCAGCTCCTCAAACTCCACCAGCAGTATGCCTGTGTTACTCCATATTCTGAGGTATCATGTACAGTAAAAACTTCATTCTACTGAACATGCATCTTTTTAAACCAACCGGTCACTATTGTTGTCTTTGCAGTTGCAGTCTGGAGAAAAACTGTTGGTAAAGCCCATTACAAAGAATGACAGCAGCACTCAGACAGACACTCATTTATTGGAGACCAACATTGTGAAGTCCTATGAGTGGAATGAGTGGGAGCTGAGGAGGAAAGCAATCAAATTGGTCAGTGATTTAGTTGATTTGTTGTTAACTGGTCTGGTATTTTATCACTGGTAGAATTGCTATGGTCTTACATTATCTAGTTTTTTAGTGATAAATGTAATGTTTTACACACTTTAACATTTTCACTCGACAATGTGAATATTTGGTATTTTTCAGGCCAATCTTCGTAGTAAAGTGACCCATTCAGTGCAGACTAATCTAAGTCACATGAGGAGGGATAACGTCACCCAAACCTACCTACCTAAAGATGTTGCGTGCCAGAGCAAGAGGGACGGAAAATGTAACGTGCCCAAACCTCAGGTGTACCTGGCTGGTCTTCGAGGAGAGAAAAACAAAATGATAAAAACAAACTTAACCAGATCAGTAGATGAATAACTTCTTTTCAAGTAATAAAGATAACTCATGAAAATACCTGTTTGTTTTTCTAAAGCTTATACTATCTGCTGGGTGCATACAGCCGAAATGTTAGTAAAAGTCGTATTATTTGCACACTGAATAATAAATACACGTGGTCAAACAACTGTCTTTTTAAGATATTCACATAGCCAACTGTAAAAGCAGCAACGTGCAAACAAGAAAGCCTGTGATGGGACGGACATTTGGAGTGAGCATTAACCGGCATAAACTCCACCCGACGGTGGCCCAGCCTACTCCGATTTTAAAGGAAGTGCACCAAAAACCCATTGGCCCTCGTTGCATCCTGGGAAAGTGCTTTTGCAGGAACTGTCACATCGCTAGCACGTTAAATTGATCATGAGAGACAGGCAGACAGATGAAGGCGTATTATTTTTAGGATAGCATACCTGATTGTCATACTTGCAAAGCTCAGTCAGACATGACGAGGTGATAGCGTCGAATCAAACCTCTCAACACAATCAATTTCAGCATGTCTAAGGATGGTAAGTGGCATTTGTTAGCTACGCTATTCGAACTAAATTAGCTGCAAATTACTTTTTTTTTTTTCTTTGCTAGCAATGCAATTGTCTTGTGTATAGCTACAAATAGCCCAAAAAGCAACGGCAGTTTAGCAACTGTTAACTAGATAACAGTGTTAGCCAGCTAAATTGCCATCTTCACAGTTGTGAGCGGTTCGGGTGTCTCTGGCTAAACTTGGCCCAAGCTAGTTGTTTTGCTAAAGATTAGCTAATTCTGAGAATATCGTCCATTATTGGCCCAGAGAGATATTTGACTCCTTAGTCATTGTATCAGTAAAGAATTAAGAGAATGTCAGTACCTGTCCAGTTGTTCGATTCCTTAGTTACAGTTACATTTACTAGTATGTTATTACTACATGCTGTTGGCACTGCCCTTACCAGAGATGTGGATTCGAGTCACATTTTGAGACTAGGTATACAGAGCGAACACCTGCACCTTGACTTTGACTTGATGTCTATGTCTTGTGACTTAATTTCTTCAACTTGAGTTGTATGACTCGAGGGACTTGTTTAGATTTATCCCAGCATCTTCCTATCAACCTCTCACCTCTGTCTGCTCGCGATTCCCGTTGTAACATCGGACTTGACTCGAGGCTTTAAGGTTAAGATTTGAGTCTTACTTGTGACTTGCAACTACGTGACTTGGTCCCATATCTGTCCCTTACAAATAACAATTACAGAGTACAGTGTAACTGCGACTAAAAAAACGAAATGCATTTCTTTGCTGCAGCAATTCAGTAATTTTTCATCAGAAAGTACGGTAAACAAGCAGGGTACTATACTGCACATTTCCTGTAATTCAGAGTCCGAAATATAAGAGGAAATTGCAGTTACTGATTTTTCTCTTTAAAACGTATTCAAAACTCCAGGTGTTTTTGTGAAGGTGACACAATCTTCTCTCCACAGAGCCAGTCAGTGTGGTGTTCAAGGTGTACTGTTTGTCAGTGATGACACTGGTGGCGGCAACATACACCGTGGTGTTACGATACACGAGGACCATATCGTCGACCACTATGTATTTTTCTACAACTGCAGTATGTGTCACAGAGGTTATTAAGTTGTTCTTGAGCCTTGGAATGTTGACCAAGTGAGTATAAGGGCCCGCCTGTCCTCTTTCTATGACGTGGATAATTATCCAAGTGGACTTTGCCTTTTATAAACACACCTTAATTATTTTGTTTCATTATACATTTATAAGTTGCTCAGCTTTTCCTCATTTTCACCTCACAGAGAAACTGGCAGGTTTGACCGGTTAAAGGCAACCATAGTCCAACATGTGTTTCAGAGCCCGAAAGAGCTACTGAAACTGAGTGTCCCATCTGTGGTGTACGCCATTCAAAACAACATGGCCTTCATTGCCTTGAGCAATCTTGATGCAGCTGTGTATCAGGTATTGACTTCAAATATGTTATGAAACTAAATTAAGAAAACAGGACATTTTAGAATTTACAAATGTGCCCTCTCTTCCTGGCTCATACCCGATGTGTTCCACTGTGACTTCCTGTCTAGGTGACTTATCAGCTGAAGATCCCTTGCACAGCTCTGTGTATGGTTCTAATGTTGAATCGCACGCTAAGCAGATTGCAGTGGTTCTCGGTCTTCTTGCTTTGCGGGGGTGTTACATTGGTACAGTGGAAACCCGCCGAGGCGACAAAAGTCCAGGTACCCTTTTGTTCTGTCTGGCCTGCATTTATCATGGTTGAGACTCTTATGGTGTTCGAAAAATAAATTCTGCTCTACCTCACACCTGTTATAATGTTTTCAGGTTGAGCAGAACCCATTTTTGGGGTTCATGGCTATTGCTGTCGCTGTGTTGTGCTCCGGATTTGCAGGTGATATACAATAACATTGTTTTATATGCACACTGTACTGTTGATAATCAATTACATTAATAGTAATGGTAATTAATCAGATTACTTCTTGTTGCAAGACACATTTCTATGTGCAAATACATTTTACTGTGTATACTAGTGGTGTAATTGGTAGATAACTATAGGGAAAGAATACATCTATAAAGTTGACATGCATAAAAAAAGAAATGGTCGGTTATCTTATAATATAATGGCATAATAGCCGTGTACTGTCTCTGCCTCATCAGACCAGAGAATCTTTTCTCATCCTGTCAGAGGCATTCAGGTGTTACTCAGCAGTGACCAAAGAACGGCAAATGCTCTGAATCCTTGTGTACATTTCAGCTTTTCCTTTTCAGTAGACTCGCACACATTTCTAAAATGGCATTGTCATTATGTGATTGCTACAATACATATTTAATTATCCATTCAGTGTATAACCGGTGGAGAAAGCGATGGGGGTATGAATACTTTCTGTAGGTGCTGGTGTATATCAAAGACCCAGGGATATGAGCAGTCTTTACAGTCAAGTGCAAATATTTAGTTGACTGCATGGAGGTCATTAGACTTGGTGAGCATAGTCTCTGTGGAGCAGCTGGCCAGTTGTTGGGAGCCACTGCATGGGTCAAGAAAGTATTCAGGTGGCAGGATTTCTTTTGTAATTTTTTACAACTTATTGCTGAGGGATCATTTAGTGTTTGACTGTCCTCATTTAAAGGACAGTGTGTGACCTGGGGTCCGCAACCTTGTTGATACGCTTCCAAGCCGTAAAGCAACATACCTTTAAATGAGGGCAGCCGATGTCCCTTTTTACAGACTGTACAATGGGGTACAGTTCACCGGCACTGTAAGGCACCACCCAAACCAGTGATGGGGAGGTGAGGATGGACACTACAGGATACGGAGGTTTCGTGTTTTGATGCCTCTTTGTTTTTGAACAGGGGTATACTTCGAGAAGGTCCTGAAGAGCACCGACACGTCCCTGTGGGTGCGGAACATCCAGATGTACCTGTCTGGCATTGTGGTCACCTTCGCTGGGGTTTATATGACTGACGGTGCTGAGGTCCTGGAGAAAGGCTTCTTCTATGGTTACACGCCTTGGGTGTGCTTTGTAGTCTGTGAGTACTGTGCCTAATTTGATACATGTAACATTCTAGATTACTTTTTTAACTTATGACTTCAGCAGTAACCAACCGCAGTGTCTTGAGTATGAAGCATCATATGGGTTGAGGGGTCACACACACGCAGTGACATGGATTAAATCTAGCAACCTTTAAGTTATCATCCCAAGGCTCTAGCCGCTTTGGCTGACTGGTACAGTGTAGGAAGAGGATGACTAGTCAGTTGTCCGCCAAACTCCGGTTTGCTAGGTAAGTGTTTCCCAATCCTGGCCCCCGGGGACCCCAAGGGGTACATGTCCCCACAAGCACTCACACCTGATTCAAATGGAAGATCTGATGCTAGGTTGATTACATCAGTCAAGCGTGCGTGTGGAGTAGGGCATCGCTTGAATCCAGTGTTTGTGTGGCGAATTATGTTTTAATTGTTCCTCCTTCCAGTTCTGGCCAGTGTGGGAGGCTTGTACACATCGGTGGTGGTGAAGTACACAGACAACATCATGAAAGGCTTCTCCGCTGCAGCCGCCATTGTTCTCTCTACAGTTGCCTCGGTCTTTCTGTTTGGACTACAGATAAGTGAGTTACTGTGTGACATTAGGGCTTTCTACTTTTTTTGGCAGTTTTGTAACTAGGTGCGGTACCTTGTTTTGCTAATGTCTCAGAACAATAGAATCGTACCAACATTCTTTGCTGTAAGTGAACTGATACATTCCCCTCAAAGTATTGGAATGGCAATGAAAATTCCTTTGTTTTTGTTGGTCAATGAAGACATTTGGATTTAAGATAAAAAAATTTAAAAAAGTATGAGACAAGAGTTCAGAATTTCAGCTTTAATTTCCTGGTATTCACAACAAAAAGAAAGGAATTTGCCTCACCGTTCCAATACTTTTGGAGGGGACTGTATATTGTGCAGTGGGTTTCCAATAACTGTTTTCCCTTTTTAATGCAGCTGTTAGCTTCGCCAGTGGAGCAATGCTGGTGTGTGTCTCCATATACCTTTATGGTCTTCCGAAACAAGATACCACAATGCTTCCAAGAGCCGACATGGACAAGGAGGCCAGGCAGAAACTCATTACTGTCTGAGGCCTGAGTCTGAAAGAACTGAAACGGTTGATGGTATCATTTAACCTCTGCTGGACTTTACCACAAGGCCCATTTTCACACTACAGGCCTTATTCTGAAAGAATGCAACTGGTGCCAATGACGTTCAGAGAATAGATGAATCATTGATTGATGCTGGAGAGAAGGGACTCTAAATAGCATTGAACTTCAGCTGAGGCAGACTGGCTGTTTGAGTTTCTGTCAATCAAGTATTCGCCTATTTAAACAAAGTATTATTCACACAGCTGGTGGGAGTTTCTTGTAGAGAGCCAGGACATTATCTGCATGTATACATTTTTTTTCAAAGTAAAATATTTTAGCATTGTAGCAATGTCTTTATGTAATGTTGTTTTGATCCGTCAAAATGGCAGATTTGAAGTATAATTTCTACCCTAGTGACCTGGGCAAATGTACTGCTGTAGGTGAGACTGAAGAAGGAACAACTGGAGTATTTTTACTATGAGGAGGAATCATGTTTAACATGCATTGTATTGCTTCTCCTTATAATACAGGGTATTAAAATGATCAGTGTCAAAATTGAATAAACTGTTAATGTAAATAAATGTTGATATGTTTAATAGGCATTAAGTCAAATATTGATCAAGCAGGTGGTGAAAGGTCACATTTTCTCAACTGGTGTAATGCCCAATATCCTCATCCCATTGGCTAACACGTTGCAGACACAACCGAAGAGCTGCAGCCTAGCCTGTTCACAAGGATAAACAGATTTGGTATCCGAATGATAAGCAATATCAGACATATCTTGTTTATACAGATTTTTAAAGTACATTGCATTGGGCCTTGGAGCATATAATCAGTGCTTACTACCTGTGAGACAGCCTGAGGGCTTCCCTTCACTGGCAGATCTCTGTATGCTGAGGCAGCGAGGTGACTTGCCAAGCAGGAATACAAACCCAGTTTAAGGTTAGTTATCATAAACAGTAAGAGGAAAAAAAAGTGTAGACTGGATTTCTCACAAGAAAATCCTGTTCAGTACCTCAGAGTCATCAGGAAGTTCACAAGATGTTTCGGCTGGAGATCACACGCAGATTGGTATATAACTTCGTCATAGCTGAAAATAGTTGGGCACGACACAGCATTTATCGGAAAAGAATGGCACGTTCTGGTCTGACATAAGACGAGCAGTGACTGCATTGTTATCAAAACCTGTAGGTTTCCATACATATCAATATTACAGCCAGGCATCCACATAGTTTACATGCTTGATGACATAGTGAAATTCTGCAAGACTGAGAGCAGTTTATATCAACCGATCTCAGGCACTCATTCAGGCAGAGAATAGTTCCTGGTTGGGTCACAAGTTTAAACAAATAAAGTTCTAAGTGGCGAGCCACAAATACATAATGCAACTTAGAATTAAAAAGCACCGTAAAAATATGCATAGGTTGGAGTTTCACAAAGGGAAAAATCCCAAAACAATGAATTGTTAACAAAGATTAGCAAATGACTTAGGTTCAAACATGTTGTGAAGGTTACAGCATTTGTCATCTGAGTTTTAAAGACTTCTGACTTGCATTATATTTGTGAGTCTCATTTTACGGATCGATTGCACACGAAAGCCAGATTAGGACTTAGTTCTGGTTATGCTTAGTCTTAATTTTTCCATAGCTGTATACTGAAGATCAAAATCTTTACTGTACATTGTGTATTTTGTTGAAGAAAAAAAAAAAGACGTAACAACAGCCAATGGGAACCAAAATCCCCAACCGATTGAGGGCTGGATTCCAACTCACACTGAAAATCAATGTAAACGATTAAAATCAAAGGCTCGTCCAACGTGCATGAATTTCATCACGGCAACTCAATGTGACTCAGTAGTGTGTACGGCCCCCACATGCCTGTGTGTACTCCTGACAATATTGGCCTGGTCCTGATGAGATGGCAGGTGGTTTCGTGGGGGGGGATGGGGGACATCCCAGACCTGGTTTAGGGCATCAGTGAGCTCCTGGAGAGTCTGTGGTGCTACTTGGTGGCGTCGGATGCACCAGTACATAACATCTCAGATGTTCTCAATTGGACTCACATCTGGGGAATGTGGGCCAGTCAACGGCATCAAGGCCTTCATCATCCAGGAACTGCCTGCTAAATTATACTTGCTCTTCAACCAAAATTGATGTCATTTCTTTCTCCCTAAAATATCAGACTAAATTCAAATGTGAAAACAGAATAAAATCAAACTCGGGTCAAATCCAGAGGTCAAGAGGGGTTGGAGGTCACTCACCGGAGGAGGTGCTGCAGAATTGAAACACTCCTCTGATCTAGAAGAAGTGACGGGTCAACGGTACCTTCCTCTCCATCTCCATGCTCACGTATTAAACTGAAAGCACATTGGTTGTCGAGGAGTCAGATACGACTAACGTGCTTAATAAACCAGTCAGATGAGCTGGCACATGCAGTTGCTTCCTGTATTGTAATGGCATTCCATACTGCTGAGGGGCTTGGACTGATGAAGGCTTCCTCCTCACTCACCTGCACAACCGGGCATGCGTGTACTGTAGGAACACCCCTGTGTCTCCCTGGGCCTGGAGTATCCTGTCCCAGTCAAACTTGTAGTCCGACACCAGAGGCCCTTTAAAATCCTGATGGCGGAAAGACAGAAAGCAAGATAAAGAAAACTGGGAACAAAAAAAAAGTGTGAGAAGAATCAAAATACCGATTGTGGGCGTCAGTGGCTTTCATGGCTGGATTTGTAAGAAACACTTAATTGGTTTACAGGCATAGATAATGTTGCTTGTGGACACGGCACAGGCTGTTATTCTAGTTTTAACTAGGACAGCGGTTATGGCATATTGTTGCCTAGCCTAGGGTGGCAGAATTGGGCCTGAATATAGTGGCCTGCAAAAACAGGTTACTCACACGCATGTGAAGATGAAGTGCTCTCAGCATTCTCTTCATGTGTATGAAATATGATTCTTACCTCCTTAGCCTCACTCTTGGAAACATGTATAATGGTTTTAGCCGTGGTGGAAAAACCACACATGGGTATAGTGGCAGATGTATGTATGTATGTATGTATGTATGTATGTATGTATGGTTTAATTTTTTATTTCCGGTTTTCCACCTTTTGTTGAAAAATGCCTGAAAGGCACAGGCAGCATTATGTTTGCTTCATCAAGGACAGGTTAAGAATGATATGTAGATTAAGGTTGAAATATCAATATCAATATAGTATTTAGTTAGAGAGAAAAAAAATAACTGTTATTCTTTCCCTGAGCAAGACAGTCAACCCTAAATGCTCAAAGGCAGTTGCTGTAAATAAAAACATGTTCTTAGTGTACTTACCCGCTCAAATAATGGTAAACAAAATATCACAAAATCGAATTTAAACGCACAAAACTCTTTGACATTGATATGTCACCATTAAATCACTGTCAAATGGTTTCACCTGAATTATCAGAGCGCTGATCCCCACTTTCTCTGCGGTGTCCTCCGGATCATCCATTTCCTTGGTCGCTGAAGACAGAACATGACTCATACAATTCAACTGATTAACATTGACTATGCAACTAGGCCAAACACCAACCGGTAACTGTCCCTGCTTAAAGACATTTGTCAAGTAGACCACTACCTGGGAAGCATGGGTGAAATGCAAGCATTTTAAAGTTCCCTTTTTTCAATACACATTAAACGAGTGTTTCGTTTTGGGGGCCCGTCCCATGTTGATCGGCACCTCCCTAGTGATTGGGGGGCCTAAGCGACGGCTTACGGCTTACGTCGCTTATGCATAGAACCGGCCTCGCGTTGGTGACACTTGGGTTGTTGTCCTTACTTGTGGCCTGGCTCATGTTCCTCAGCATCCTGGCTCGGGCTTCATCGAGGACATCTTCCAGGAACACCACCTCTCCCAGCCTCGTCTTCATTCCCTGTACCAAGCCAAAAGGCACGTGCCGGCACCTGCATACAGACACATGTAGACACTGAAGCCCAAGTCCCCAGAAAAATCTGTAAAAACAATTGACATGCTTTGTATTGTGACAGCTGTGTACACAGGGTTTACCGCTCGGCCCACATGTGGCCCGTAGCCTGAAGGATCTGGAACAACTGCTGGAAATGAATCCCCTGACTTTTGTCAGTCTACATAAAGAAACCAGCAGGGTGAAATCACACACATAAATTATTTGTTTAGTAGATCTTTTGGAGAGGGAATCAAGTGTGGTTTAGCCTTGAGCTCACCACATAGATCATCTCATCAAAATTGTATATTTCCTTTCGATTTATGGCCGCAGCAAGATCTCTGAAACACAGCAAAACACAAATAAAAATATGAAATTAAAAAGCTGGGAATATCATGACAAAATCATGCCTGAGTTTTCTGTATCCTGGTAAAAGAGAAATGCAAACATCCATGACTGAAACTACATGAGGTTGAAATGGGTGTGTTTTGTTTGCTATATTGTCAACATCTGTGTGTTCATATCTACCATAAATTAAATAAAACATCCACTGTATGCTCACTAACTGGTTTAGCAACCACTAGCTGTCAATCAATACCCAACCCTGAAATAACTAAAGGATCAATCTAAATCAGAGATTTCCACTTCGGAATTTACTAACTGTGACAAAATTATCTTATTCTGACTTGAAATAAATGGCTAATATTAATACAACACATGCCATGTTTCACCAGAAAAAATGAATATATCCTTAACCAACAGACCGGGTGATATAGAGAGATGTCCCATCACTGCGTAGTAACGTGGAGTAGGTAGACATGTCTCCAGATGGAGATAAATCCACCACACTTGTCCCCTTCCTGTTAACAGTGAAATGCACAACCTTAATCGACATAGAGTAGATTATCACCGCAACAAGGTAATGCTACTTGCTCATGAATTCCAATTATTGTTCATATTGGACCAAAAACGATTTCACAATTCTCAATTACTAGAAGATATTTTAAAATAATAGTTGTATTTGTTTATTTACTTAAAAAAAATGTTTAAATACATTTACTCAAATACTGATACATTTTAACCAGGTATTAAAAAATGTATTTGAGCCAAGAAGTGTGAATACACTCAAATACAATTTGGTAGATTTAAAAAAATATATTAAAATACAAAAACTGAAAGAAATTTGTTATTTTTTTGGCTGTGCATTTTGAATACCAAACTCAAATACAGCAGTTTTTGAACCACCCGTGTTATGCTTAACTAAACATTACACTCCATGTTACATTGTTTGCTTGGTTCCTGACATTTACACCACGCAATTTAATAAGCTAACAAAGATTACGGATGTTTGCGGTTGTGACATACTCCGTTGTTTTCAGAAGGCCTTGCGTCTGCAGGCGAAGCACCACCTCCTGGGCTTGCTTTTGGTGGAACGACTCCCCAGAGTATTCGTCAAAGTGAACCCCTAATCGCTACGGAGAAACACAAATACACTGACATTCGATTATAAAAATGTGTTACTAAAGAGCTACCGCCCTGTGCAGCAGTAACAACCCAACCTCGAGGACTTCAATTTAAAACACATTTGCTCTAAAAACACCACAGATGTTCAACTCGATGAAACAGTCTCGAGACAATTACATTTGGGAAATAAGAGGATAAATCTACGACAGCCGCTTGGCTTGATAACCCGAGATGTGCAGCGCAGCACCTTGTAGACCTTCCGGTACTCGGACACTGTGATCTCTCTAAACTGTCTCCATAGTGCCATGGCATGTTGCTCATGTTGTTCCAGAAGTCTGAAGAACTCCCTGCCCGCCTGTTCTACGGCCTCATCGTTCTCTGCTTCCCGGTTTACCTGGACGTATACCTGCAGGACACATGCACGCGTGTAAGAGCAGATCGCTAAACACACCGCAAAAGAGCAGTTAAACCACCAAGAGAAATTCTCCAAACTTACATCAAATAAATGTTGTAAAGGATTCATATTCAGCTTCTCCTGACACCCAAAGCGCTGAAAACCAGCTCCTAGAAGACCTGTATAGCGGACGGGTAATCTTATCACTGATTATTTACTATGAAACGTCTTAGTTTAATGTTTTGCTATCTGCATTTTGTTATTCGCTTTTAAAGTTACCAAACTGCATTCCCCAATCGCCCAGGTAATTCAGTCGGATGACATTATTTCCCAAGGATTCCTTCAGGTTGGCGATGAAGTTGCCTAAAAAAAACATCGTATTTTTCTGTCAAATATTGGATTCAATAACAGAAATCTGAATTTAACATACAGATAGATAAAACATTCATAAAATGCTGCCCTCTCCTGGTATGTTAAAGAACCTCAACTGGGTCTCACCAATAATGGTGGAACGGAGATGTCCAGCGTGAAACTTCTTGGCAATATTTGGAGAACTGTTTGAAAAAAACGAAAATGCATGAAAATTAAATAAGTCTCACAAAATACGTCCTTAATATACACTCAGTTGCCAGTTTATTGGGTGCACTACCTTGTTCACAAAAAGGACAGCTCTTATACAATCAGTAGGGTAACATTACCATACGTAATGTTAGAACGGGTCACTCTGTTGGCCTCGTCTTGTCGAACTCTGTGTTAACACTAAGAATTAGCTATTAGCTATTCATTGTGTTAGGTCGGGCAACTGCAAGTTCAATACTACTTCCTGGCTAAGAAATGCTCATCCGAGAGGGTATGTGACAGCAAATTCTTTGGTTGAACGAGCGGTGTCATGAAACCACATATTGTCTCAATGGCCCGCTCAGTTCCCAGAGCTAAATCAAATAGTGCCTATTTTGGATGAGATGCAGCAAGCTGTTTGCAGAGTGAATGTACCGCGGTCCCTTGTATTAAATGTGTGATGCGAGTTGCATCAGCATGGAGCACTGCGGGACGTTTTCCGAACATTCCAATTTGTAGAATCAATGCACCAAATAATTCAGGCTATTCTGAAGACAAGGGGGTTTCAAGTGAGAACTAGAACCTAAGGAACAGGTTGCTGAGGGAACATTTGGAAACAACAATATTGTTGAATGCATGTCATAAGAATTTCATTGCTCACAGCGACACTGTTGTTTTGTGCATTGAACAAGAAAAGAAGACTGATTTTATTGACAAATGGTGTTTGAGTAGATCATGTTTTACTAACTTACCTAAACTCAACCACTGTTGTACCTTTCTTGAGGCCTTTGAGAAGTTCACTTTTCATCCCAAATTTGTGACGTTCTTTGCGTGACTGCTCTAAGACCTTCTGAAGTAACAGAACAAAAAAAGATTGTTACATTTCATTTTCTTTCTATCCACTGAAAGAAAAATAGTTTTAAAAAACGCTGTTTAAAAAGGTGCACGTCTGAATTGTTTTAACTGACATGGTCATAATTAAGAAAGAAAAATATTCACCTGCACCAATTGAGTCCTGCTAACTCTAAAATGAATCACTCCCCGTCCAGCAAATATTTCTTCAACCACATCATCTTGCTGTAACTGAAAGGAAATACAGCATCTGTAACTAAGACAGGAGGGTAAAATCGACATATCCCTGAACTGTATACAGTACGACTGACAACTCTAAATCTTGGCTTAAAGTTGATTAATGTTATTCAACATTCAGACTTGTGAGAAAGCTTTCCCAGTTCTTCCCTGGCATTGTGTCAAACCGTATCTACGCATATCAAGAATTGGTGTAATAGCCTGATTATTTGGGGGCCATACCTGACTGGCCAGATTCTTGGTTTGTGCCTCAATGTCTCCATTATCTGGCAGGATCCCTTTCAACAGCAGAGCTTTGACGGAAAAGCGGAAATCTGGAGATAGCCTGTATAATAACAATATCCAAAGAACCATTGCAAAATACAAGCTAGCATTTTGTACATACACTTTATTCTGTAGGCAGCTCTGCGCTTCATTTTTTGTTAAAAGGGTAAAATTGGTTACGGTAAGGCTAAGGTTAGGTTTGGGGAATGGACAAGCACTAACACTGGTCAAATGTTCTCTCTTCAGATAAAAAAAGCATGTAGACTTATTGAAATGAAACTCAACACCGAGGCAGACAAAGTTACTTAACCAGAAAAATATGAATTTTTGAATGTTAATGATCACGTAGTAGTGTGTGTATTTTAATTGTACAGTCCTTATCGTCGCGTTTGAGTGTATAAATGCGGTGGTTAAAGTCGCTGTTTTTGATTGAGTGAAATCTATAAGAACCACAGAAGAACTGACATTTCATTCAGCAGAACCCACCCTCTCCCTCTCAAACACTTAACTCTTTTTTGGAAACTGGGTTTGCACACAGAGCTGAGATGAAAGTATCTTCAGGCAGCCCCAAACACCTGGAGAACTACATCATGAGAGATCAAATATGAAAACAGCGTTCAAAAAGTCAATTGACACTATAAAACCAAATCTCAAACATTTCTGACACGATTAACGAGTTACATATACCCGAGCTCCATTCAGAATGCACGACAATCAGATCGAATTGGCTTATAAAGATTATTTATAATAGACCCAAAAATAATATTAAACAATATCAGATAACAATTGTTTTAGATGCTATACGCTAATAAGCAAAGCTGGGAAACCCTGTGAGCCATAGCATTTAAATAGAACATGTTAACGATACCTTCGATGCAATTCTTCTTCGGAAAAAACACGCCATTTGTGTAGGATGTGTATTCCCATAAATGGCAACAAATGTTTATAACAGATTATTCCAGAGAACTCATTTACTTTTATGCTTTTGCCAAAATTGACATTCAAAATGCAATTTCCGGCTTAAGTGATCTTTGAACTCAAGACTCAGAAGTTTTATCCAATCAAAATGTATTTGTTGACTACGTCAGGGCTAGAAGGTGCGTTCGATTTCCACTTCCGCGCTGCTACATGAATTATTTTCCCCCGTCGATTCTCGTTTATTAACAAAAGCGTAAACAGCGTAAACAGTGTAAAACATGTTGTCAACTAATTTGCCATCCTGTTTGTGTTTATATATTCTGTCTCAGTTGTGCATGTTTCGTTTTGACATTAAGTGGTCTTGACTTATATTGCATGATTTTATTTCTACTGTTCTTGCATAAAAAAATTAACGTCAATTTCGGCAATGCCCAGCAGTACCTAACATAAAAAGGACACTGGTGACTATTGCAAAAAAAGTTAAACAATTCACGTTCTTTCGAACCTAGGAGCAAAGCAGGAAGTAAAAGCAAGAAAACACCCCTGTTGTAATTCGTTATACCTCTACCGGCAACAATTACATGATTAAAATAATTATATTACCAAATTTAAATTTACCACACAGTGCCAGTTTAATCATTGCAAGTGTATCCATAACTTTAAGTCAAATTCCCAGGTTAGAAGTTCCAAGCATTATACTTTATATTTAAAACAATTACAGATGTGACCAAACGTTGCCATTCTTGCATTTCAACACGGTTGAAAATCAAATATATTCCGATATCAATATTTAGTATCCCAAAAAATTTACTCATTTTGGATTATTCCAATAAATATTCAAGCAGGTTAACTTTACTTTGGAGTTTAACTAATCGTTGTTAAGCTGCTGGTACCTCCAATACGAAAATCATTCACACCAATTGAATGGAGAAAGTGACTAATTCTCGTGTTTTGAGCCACTGTGCGTACCACAAGGAGCATGGAGAAGATTGCAAAAAGAGAAGTACAGTCCCCTCCAAAAGTATTGGACCGGCAAGGCAAATTCCTTTGTTTTTGATGCTCACTGAAGACCTTTGGATTTAACATCAAAAGATGTATGAGACTACTGTTATGAATTTCCGCTTTACTTTCATGGTATTCACATCTAGATGTTAAACAACTTAGGACATAACACTGTTTGTGTTAGACCACACCATTTTTAGGTGAGCAAAAGTAATGGAACCAATAATCTTAAAGTAAATAACATTTCATATTTGGTGGCATAACCCTTGCTTGTAATAACTACCTCAAGCCTGCAACCCATCGATATCACCAAACTGTTGCATTCTTCATTTGTAATGCTTTTCCAGGCTTTTACCGCAGCTTCTTTCAGTTTTTTTTTGTTTTGGGGCGTTTCTCCCTTCTGTCTCCTCTTAAGGAGGTGAAATGCATGCTCTATTGGGTTAAGGTCAGGTGATTGACTTGGCCAGTCTAAAACCTTCCTCTTTGTTCCCCTGATGAAGTCATTTGTTTTGTTGGCAAGTGTGCTTTGGGTCATTGTCCTGCTGCATGATCAACTTCCTCCCGATTAGTTTCAATGCATTTCTCCGTATATTGGCAGAAAAAAGTTTTCTGTACACTTTTAAATTAATCAGCTACATGATCAATTAATATTAATGAGCCTGTTCCAAAACCAGCCATGCACACCCACGACATAAAATTACCTGCACCACGCTTCACTGATGAGCTTGTATGCTTCAGATAATAAGCAGTTCCTTTCTTTTTCCATCAGTTTGGTAGAGATTAATCTTGGTCTCATCAGTCCATAAGATTGTGTTCCAGAACTTTTGCGGCTCATCTCTGTACTTCTTAGCAAATTTCAATTGGGCCTTCCGATTCTTACTGCTGAGTGGTTTGCATCTTGTGGTGTGGCCTCTATATTTCTGCTGAGTCTGCATCGAACAGTGGATTGTGATACCTTCACCCCTGCATTGTGGAGGTAGTTGGTCACTTACTATTTTGGGGGTTTTCTTCACCTCTCACGATATTTCTGTCATCAACTACTGTTGATTTATTTCCTTGGCCCGACCTGTCTGATGTCTGTTGCTCAGTACACCAGTAGTTTCTTTTTCAGGACATTCCAAATTGTTGTGCTTGCTATGCCCAATGGCTCTGGTCGATTTTCCTTCCTCAGCTTGACGATGGCTTGTTTTTTTCCCATAGACAGCGCTCTGGTCCTCATGTTGGTATATCATCTTTAACAAGAAATGCAGTCTTTATAGGTTTAAACCAAGGATGGAAACATAGACTAGTCATGCAGAACTATTTAATATTTGAACACTCAACCTAAAAGGCAACACCTGGGCAACAAGAAACATCTGTCAGTCACTTGTTCCAATACTTTTGCTCCCTTGAATAATGGGTGGTTCAAACAAAGGGTGGTATGTCCTGAGTTGTTTAACACATCTAGATCCGAATACCAGGAAATGAAAGCTGAAATTCTGAACTCTTGCCTCATACTCCTCTTTTGGTCTTAAACCCAGATGTCTTCAGTGAACAACAAAAACAAAGGAATTTGCCTTACCGTTCCAATACTTTTGGAGGTGACTGTGTCACTTGTCTTCTAAGGCAAATTCAACTGTCAAAACGCGAGTGCTCGGCTCACACCCGGCAGGCAGCCTGGTTCTAAAATGTAGCATTCCATTTTTACCTGGTGCAAACTTCACCTACGGTAAACACAGGGGCCTGAGCCCTATTAAATACATTCCACTTATGGTCATTTCTTCGTCATGAAACAGAACACAGAGTGAAATGTTAACCCCTGGCAACCAGGCCACTGATGTGAAACATAGATACATAGAGAAGCTAAATGGAACAGATATACAGAACCATTTTTGCCTTTGAAAAAGACCACAATGTCAAACTGGATCACCCTTTAATGTAAACCTTTTATTGGTTAGCTTTCCCCAAACCCAGGTCCATTAATCTACATAGCCAATTCAAGATGTTTTTAATGAAAACAAATAGAGAAAAAACAAAGGATAAACAAAAGCTACACATTTTTTTCTTACAAAGATCCTTTGAGTCAAATCTAACCATAACTGATGAATGCCAGGAAGTCCTCTACTCAAGTCCAGGATTTTCAGTGATTTATCCACTTTCTTTGAAGTGACTGCCTCTCCCTCAAAAAGATACATGCTAATTTGCTGTGGCATCTTTGCAAGAAAATAAAAATAGCATGTTTATGGAACCAAATAAAAAAAATGCTATGCTTTGTGGCAGTCATAGCCAGTCTGTTAGGGCTTCATTGCCAAATCCTTGTCGCCCATCTTGGCTTCAAAAGAACTGCAATGCAGCTGGCAAGGGCACGAACAGTCCTGGGACATTGGCCGGCACACCTGGGAACAGTCCTGGGACATTGGCCGGCACACCTGGGAACAGTCCTGGGACATTGGCCGGCACACCTGGGAACAGTCCTGGGACATTGGCCTGCACACCTGGGAACAGTCCTGGGACATTGGCCGGCACACCTGGGAACAGTCCTGGGACATTGGCCGGCACACCTGGGAGCAGCAGGTCACTTTATAAAAGGCATCACAAAAAAAAGCCTAGCAAATATCAATACGGCAATTAAAACAGGAGAGGCCAAAAGTAGAGTTACAGGTGGCGGAGGTCCGTATACATGTTGATGGCAAGAAGCACTCCCAACGCTTCGATCAAAAAATATATACCCTATTCCCTACATAGTACACTGCGCGGTACACATTATCTGACTGTATTGGCTCTGGTCAAAAGCAGAGTACTGTATAAGGAATAGGGAGACGTTTGGGACACGGCCCAAATACCAGTTGCTGAAGGAAAATAGTTGCCACGGACAGATGCTTGAGATGCCATGTGCCCACAGGAGAGGTATGGCACTGCATCAAGCCCAGCCGGACCCACTGAGTCTCTGGAGCGTACGGTTGACAGAGAGTCAGCTGGGGCACTTTTCAGCAAGAATAAAACGGGAAACTGGTATTCCATCAAACAGAGGGTTTCACTCAGGAAACATCTGGTGAAGAGGAGAGAGCAGTTGTGAAAACACATTTAGGGGGTAACAAGTTCACAATGTATCAGGCATGATAGAGAAATGGCTAGGGCGTTTGTAAACAGGATGCATGTCCCACTGACAGTAAAATCTCAATATCATGAGTGAAATGTTACTCACAGCTAGCAGGTTGCTCTCCAAATCGTCGCATTAGCTGATCATGAGTGAACTTGACGAAAGCATCATATTGCTCTGCATAAAGAGGAAAGGATTAGAAGTCAATTGACCTGTATAGCCATAGAAATGGATAGAGCTATTTATTCTGCCATGAAATGGTTTAAAGAAACAGTTTCTCTAACACACCTGCTAGTTTTGTTGTCAATATTTCATCGTATTCTTCTCGTATCTTCTCTTCTCGTTCTTTAAGCAATCGTTCACAGATCATCCCAACTTGTTTCAAGGTAAACAGAGGTTGCTCTTTTCTAGATGGCGAGATGGCACCAGAGGATGTACCTGTAATAAAATCATGCGATTAACCTTTCCTTATGTGAATGCCAATGGTCTTCAGTTGATGAACTGGTGGGACCCACGGTCTGTCGGGACCCACTGACATACCTGGCAGATTGGACCCACTAAGGATGGAGCCATGGGCTTGTGACTCCAAAGGACAACAGCCCTCCGACTGCAGAAAACTGTTCTCCAGATGTCTTCGTTTCTGCATCCGCTTGTACTCCTGCTTGATATTGTTCAGGATTTGCTCTGCAAAGGACAACCACAGCCAGATTAGGGCTATTTAAACCAGTCACTCCAAATGACATTACTTGGTACATCCCCTTATGGTACAATTCAGCTTCAAATATGTGTAGGGCGGTCTTTTTTCTGCATTCTTAGATAATGACTAACTAGAGGAACTTCAGACATAATTAAGCACTACAGCAGTATTTGTTATATTTGACGTCTGTCATTTTTGTTTATTAATTATATTGTCATGTCTAAAACGAAACATTTATGCTTTGTAGCATTTATCATGGCCTCCATGTTTCTCTGATTGTTCGATAACACCAGTGGAAGGTAGACATGGTTGTCCCAGTTTGTTACAGTTACTGCTTTTGTCTCAACAAAGTCTATCACCCACAAACATGTTTAATGATCAGGTGGACACATTTTCTCTGGCTTTGTAAAGACTACAGACTGACGAGAGCCCTGTTCTCCCCCACGAAGTCAAGCTTTTCAAAACAGGGGCAATAGTCGTTTTCATAGATTCTCAGAGGCTTGCTAGTCAGCTGATATTTTTGAGATGGCAAATCATTGGCTGCAGCTGATGATTGACAAATCACTGAAATTGCAATGAATTCTCACAGATTCTTTAGTCGTGAAAATACACTAAAAGCTCTATTCATGACTGTTCTGACAAGCCTTTTATTCAGAATAGGAAGCTCATTGCAGTTTCAGTTTTATATCTCCAAATGTCTGCTTTCAACTTGGTGCATTGATACCTGCTGGGCACAGTGTTTCTTTATAAATATGTATAAAGGTCTAGTGACAGTTGCACACAGATTGTAAAGTACTTTGCTTGACAGCTGCGATGAACATTTATAAAAAGAACAAACTGTTCATGAATTGTCCGTTGAGAGGATCCTCGTACCGTGTGATCTGTGTGTACACACTCAACGTACTTTGTGTGACTATGTAAGGGGAACAGGCAACTTGATCCGTGGTATCATCTTTTATATTTCCCCTCTATGACCCCAATATACAAGGACAGACTGGGTGTATTTAACATACTTTCTATTGAGAGGACATCTTCTAGAATGATCTCTGATTTCAACTTTGTAAATGGCATCTTCTCTTTGGCAATATTATGCACCTTGTTGAGTTCCACTATGAGCTCTGCATTCTTGCACGCTCAGTTTGCTTTGGCTCACCTCTTCCTGGTCAACCTAATCACTTCATCTGGGATATTCTCATTGTGCAGGGTAATAAACTAGCTGCCTAAGACCTGTTTCAAATGCCAACAGGTTACTGTTGTTAAAGGTACTGAAGGTGATGAGACAGTAGCTCACACATGCATCTTGCAAAAACAACAGAAGTGCAGCTTTTAATATTTAGACAAAAATAATTCACACTTCCGTTTGACCAACATGTTTTAAGCAAACAATAAAAAAATGTCACTCCGAATCAGTCGCAGTCTGAGGTTAACGGACATTTATAGATAAAAAGAGGAGCTGTAAATTTTCCCTACAATGGGGATACAGCAAATTTGCTGCCTCCTTGCGGACGACTGTTGAATTACAGCAACAATGCATTTAAACTGTGGAACCTGAGTATTAAAACAATATGAATGTATGCTTCATTGGAAGTTAATTTGCCTACATAATGAGAACAACAGAAACATCTGTGTTTAGATTATATCTCTGTAGGTTGCACTCTGCCAAACCAACTCCACTGGCTTTACTTTCACTTACGGTCCACAAACAAAAAAAGGTAAATAGGCAATAAAAATGGCACCAAGACTCGTTACACAATTCAATGCTAATTTTATCGTTGGAACATTAATTGAGTGAAATGCGTAGAAATTTGGCAAACAGGGAAAAAA
The DNA here is from genome assembly GCA_016801105.1 of Esox niger. NCBI lineage: Eukaryota > Metazoa > Chordata > Actinopteri > Esociformes > Esocidae > Esox > Esox niger. The sequence goes on along the minus strand of JACXGJ010000068.1, from coordinate 89,004 downwards.
ATTGGATTTTGCTTGCCACCGTCCAACAATGCTTCTTTGACATAATCTGATGATTGCATGTCTTAGTGACAAATATGAGAGGGAGGGTGCCACTTTTTATTTGACAACAAGCCGGTGTTTCCCCTGTGGACCATAACACATTCTGCAATTTAGGATGTGATTATGTATGCTCTAAAAATAATTAAAGGTAAAGAAATGTGAAATCCAGACATTCTTGTATTTCTATGCAGAAAGTACACATATTCCTACTTACTAACTAACCGTAATGCGAACTTAGTTCAGTAGAAGCACCAAAAAGCAGATAACTTCCTAACGTCACCCTAGCAAACGAGCAGGCCAAACAAACCTCTCTAAATCAGAGGCAGTTACACTACACAGACATTTGAGACAAATAAGTCTATGGCAACAAACAAATTTAGCTGGTTAAGTATGCATCAGCTGAATCGGTACCTAGCTAGCTTTGTTACTACGTTGATGTTCAATGGCTGTTAGTTAGCAAGCTAGTTAATAAAAACATTCCAGGGCCCGTTCTCAAAACATAAGCATCTTACGGCTAAATTCATCATAAGCTACATAGCAAACTGTGCGTCTAACGACAACTTAGCTAGCGTTAACATGTTTAATTCGCATTGGAACTGTTAGCTATCGAAGCTAAAATTTTCAACAGTAACTACAATTAAATAAATGTATACATTTCAGGTGTATCGGGTAACGTTAACTTTGCCTAGTTAGCTGAGCTTACTTAGCCAGCTTATTGTATGGCGTAACTTCGTAGACATACAAAGGCGCCCTAAGAACAAATACAATAAATTCATTGATTCACACACGTCTCAAGTCTAGTACAAAAAAATAATTGCTAACCGGTTGTGAGTCTGGACGACACTTCTCCAAATGGTGAGGGTTCCATACGCAGATATTTCTGGGGTGATGAGGTGGAGGCTGCTGGAGACATAGGGGCGCATCTCCTCCTTTTGGGGGACGCCTGGTTCATCAATGGATCGAAATCCATAGTCCTTTTCAAGGTAGCCCCGCAAGCCATCCCGTTCACAATACTATATTACAATAAAAACAAGTCAAAGTTGCCGTTTTCGCAATGAGAGGATATAATAGAGTTCCTGTGACAGGGCCCCTCCGCTGCCTTTCTTCTCGAAATAACGTACGCTCAAGGGAAAATTCAGGTTGGAACAAATGGCTTCGTTTTTTGTCTTTCGGATTCATAAAAGCATCCACAACCAAGTCCCCGTTGTGATCGACTGTTAGATAATATTCCGCCAATCACTTATTTAAAGCTAATTACAGTATTAAACCAGATGATAGTAGATTTAAGATAAGTATCTTCACCCAGCGTCGTCGTCAAATTACTTCCTTGATGACAACTAGCATGGCGTAAAAACAAAGTGAATTTCAAATTCTAGGCTAATGCGCATGCGCAAAAAACAACTGTCGTGCTGGTAAATGTAGTTTATTTGCCATGCAGCTTTCGGCCGTTTACATGCAATAGTTACGGGTTTTGAACTACATTCCCCAAATAAGCCGTGAACACCAAAGCACCCACCAAATTTAAATCCCCAAATCATTTTAGATGGTTTGAGAAATTTGAATATCGCTATTAGTTAACGGCCGTCTTCAAGAAGATCATAACTCTAGACGTCTGCTGACTGACAGACAGATCAACTTATTGATAACAACTGATTATCAATCACAATTTACCCCTGAAGCATTTTGTTTCATATTCTCAAAAACAGGCACTTAGCATGTACAGAAGTTGCATAAAGGTATCTCACAAACCATATATACACAACATAATTCAGATTTTCTGAATTACTTTCCATTTCCTTATGACAGTACTATGGTAGGACACAGGGATTTTCCTTTTTTAGCTTAGATTGGTCCAGGTGGGTGCCAGGGGGCTAGTATAAAGGTAGTCCTGCCATCCCAGGACCCCATGCCTCTCGAATCATCGGTTCAATACACTACTCTGCTGCTCACTATCTATGCTTTGTCCCTCTCATCTGTTGCTGAATCTTCATTCTCCATTCTCTGAGGTGCATAGCAGTCTAAGTCACGCAGTAACTCCTCTTCATAATGGCCCGTGATTTTGAATCCTGGTGAATGCATACAAGGGATTGGGGAGGTCTCACAAGAGAGAGGCTTGAAATGGCTTGGTTCCATCAGAGGAGTAGATGGTTTTGATGTTGGACAGTGCAGCCTTGTGTTGTTGTGCTCTGGTAGTTCAGGCGCCTGTAAGCCAAATAATGGTTGTTGACCAGGGGAATCTTGTCACCCTGATTGGCACATTGCCATTGAAGACATCTTCTTTTTAAGTGTATTCAATTGTGGGGTACATTTTATACATACTCCACCTTGCTCTGCGGGAAGGGTGGAGTTAATACCAGATCTTCTACACGGATCCAATGTTCTCACGTTTGTGCCTAGGGTGTAGGGTTTGGGATTGGTTATAAATTACAAGAAGCAGGTCTGTATCGAACATATTAAAGTAGGATTGTTGATTTCGGATACATTTAGCCTTTTTTAACGATAAACTCAAAAAACGTAATTTGAAAGAAAATGTGCCTCTTAAGCCTAATGTGGACAATGAAACATTAGTGTAAATGTCAATTGTGGATGTAAGGCCAGTGTTGTATGTCATCCACAAGAGGGCGAGAAAGCTTTAGGAATCACTGCTTCCGTTTTGCTCCGGGGTAATAGAATGTTGTGCTCATCCTAGCCTTGTTGAGACAGCTTAGTTGCAGATCTGACACAGGTGTATGGCTCTGTACGTTACAGGGGGCAGATTTTACACATGTTTTGTGTCGAATTATAAGAGAGTCATTCAAAGAAGGTAGGATTTGAACAGGAATTTTGGATCACTTATTTTGGATTGAAGTTAATATGTTCATCCGATTTCTTGAATTAGGATGGTTTTGTCTTTTTTGTAGACTGAACACACCTACAGCTATTCAGCAAAGAATTAGGAACACAGGCATCAGACATGATAACCAGCTGTGACTTTATTCAAAAGCTTGGAAACATTACATTGCAATCTCACAAAAAGAAATCCACAGACACTCCTCAGATGCCATCACTGTACAAAAGCCACTTGACAGTTGACATTAGATCTCCAACACTCAAAGCATACTGGTAAACAGCTGTCAGTAGTAGTTTAACATCAAGATAAATGTCTATAGAACAATTGTGCTAACCGAGTGATAGTTCTAGATTTAATGTCCTATATAATCGAATGGAAAATTAAATTTATCAACATTTGTAAGAGGCTCATTTTCCATACAACGCATACACAGCTTCACTTTTATAGCAACATTTTCTCAGTAATCATTAAATGCTTGCTTTTGATAAAAAGTTAACTGAAGTCAACCTAAAAACAGACAGGCTATCTTGTTTTTTTGTTAATCCAACAGCTAGGCCTGCTCTAGTAACTTTTATCTCCTCCAAAAAAATTATAAACCTCATCAACAGTACTAAATTATATATTATGATAACACTGAAACAATTTCATAAGATGTTTATAGTAGCCTTGGTTGAAAAATATTTGATCAAGTTGCAAGTTTATTCACAAATGTATTGAATTAATTGAAATCCACCTAAAAGTGAACAGAATTAAACTATGGCGTGAACCTCTATGTCTATAATGGTAGTGGTAGTGTATCCACCACTTTTAATAACTGCACTGTATTTAACACTGTACAATTTTTTGGTATACATTCATTTTATCTAAAACATACCACTATAGCCAATACACATCAAGAGTAGAGAAAAAGAGGTGAAAGGCAGAACAAATAAGATTATTGTTGGCCGGCGTAATTGTGTGCATGTTTCAGTCTGTCAGCAGTACCTGTGTGTACCTTAAAGAGAGTGCTATTGTAGGTTTTTGGTTTGGTTAACAAAACTCGCAGATTAGCTTATTAAGGCTTCAAATGGCAAATTGATACTGTTTAATTTAATATGGTTGTTTTGAGATTCATTCACCTCATATTTTCTGAAAGAGGACCCAAACAGTCAATGGAGATGTCTACACAAAGTCAGGTTAGACTATTTCTCACCTAAGTCTTGTAAGTTATTTTATTATGAAAAAATAAACTCAGCCATGTATAAAAACAGAATACATGAGAAACAAATTCTCTGTTGCTTTATGAATCAAACAGTTTTACGTAAACCAATATTAAAGTTAGACCCTTATGTAAATGAGCTTGAACTCCAACAACACGCTATACAAAGTCAATGCCTCGTCTGGCTGCCCAAAACTTTAAAGATGTCTTCTTCATGGTACAAATATTGACATCTTGATAACATATTAAAACATATTTCTAATCAAAAACTTCAGTAGCCCCTTATCCCATGAATGAAGATATCAATATTTCAGAACCTGAATTCACAGTACAAAAATATACTAAGCCTTCATGAATTCACCACCACTATCTACAGTCTTACCATCATGAAGTGTATGGCCAACAGTAGTCTTATGACAGTCTTGGATAAATCAAACATATTTTGAGTCTTTCCGCTCTCTTGGTCACCTTTAAAAATTAATTTGGCACTTAGGCACTGGAACACTACACTGGCACACTTTGGAAACATAAAACAATGAAGTCATGAACTGCTGAAGCTTAATGGGCGTAATTCATTACATCTTGTGGAAGGTCCACCACCTTCTCTTGCTGAAGGTCCCTCTGAAGCCTATGACACAATGTTGCCTGTGCCATAACAAGGACCAGCTAGACAGCTTCAGCAGACGTCTCGGTAGAGACCGACATGGTCACTTTAGCTATTTTCACAGTGGTCTTCACACAGCTCTCCGCGGCCCTGTGGGCAGTGATGTGCCGGTTCTGGCAGTCAGACTCCAGGCTATTGTCCAGCTGCTGTGCACTGCCCCGACACGCTTGGCATGAGCTCATGAAAGCATGGCGCAGGTCCTTGCTCCTCAGGGCATATATGATTGGGTTGACGGTCGAGTTAAGCAGACAGAGCATGCAGGCAAAAGCAAACACTGTCTTAATGTCGTCGTCCATCTTCCAGAAGAGGTCATAGACCATTATGGCAAGCACTGGACCCCAGCAAATGACCAAGACCACCAGGATGAGGACCAGGGTCTTGGCCAGTCTGATGTCCATGCGTGTCTGCTCAGGGCGGGTGCTCTGCACCTTCGTCCCGTCTGCCGAGTACACCACCAGGCTCTTCTGGGAGGTGCGGCTCAGCATGCGCACGGCATGGTGGTGGGCCTTCCACAGAATGTACATGTAGGCGTAGACGATGAAGATGACGAGGACACTGGTCACCCCGATCCAGAACATCAAATACTTCTCGTCGATCAGGGGAAAGATGTCCGAGCAGACGGACTTCAGCTGCTTACAGTTCCACCCCAGGAGAGGGAGCACCGCGAAGACAATGGAGATAGTCCACATCACGCAGAAGGCGATGACCGCCTTGGTCCGCGTGACGATACGTCTGTAGGCCAGCGGCCTGTGGATGGAGATGTAACGGTCGATGGCCGTGAGAAACAGGCTTCCCACGGAGGCCGTAAATGAAGCCGTGACGCCGCCTAGCTTGAAGAGGAACACGTTGGGCGTGTCCTTCCTGTGGAACACGTGGAAGTCCAGAAAGCTGTAGACGAAGATGACGCTGCCCAGCAGGTCGGCCACAGCCAGGCTTCCTATGAAGTGGTAGGAGGGGCGGCAGCGCAGCGTTCGCGACTGGAGGATCACGAATAGCACGACAAGGTTTTCCAGCACAGTGAATGTGCCCAGGGTGAGTGACATCACTGCCACAGCCAGCTGTTGACTAGGTGTCAGGATCATGAAGCATTCCATGTCCATGAAGTTCTCGCCACACTGAATGCCGGCACTGGCGTCGTCAAAGCCGCTCCGGTTGCCAAACAGGTCGGTGGCATTGGTTGGGAAGAAAGGAATGCCTTTGAGGATGAGTTCTTCATCTCCGGGCACCTTGTCTTGGAAAGAATTACCGCGGAAGGCAGAGAGGGGTTTCTGGACGGACAGTCCGCCCTTGGTGAAGTCGGCGTTGATGGTGGCATCGTCGTAGCTGACATCGTTGGAGCCCAGATACTGCAGTCCAGAGGTTATAGTCCGGAAGGTAGTGTCTGCCACACCATCCAGCACAGACTTCATGACTGGGCCCAAATAGGTGCACAATGCAGTCTAAGGTGATCGATCGCTGTTTAACCTGCGAAACGATGAGAGAAATGTTTGTCGACATGTTAACGTGCCAACACTGAAAGTGACAACTTAGGAAACACAGTCAGATAGTTATTCCCTCCTGACAGTTGAACCCTTGAGTCGCATATTCCATAACCGAAATTCCACCATACCGCAGTTTTTCCTCACATTGCTTGATGTAGCAAAGTCGTCAGACTGTTGTAATTAAAAGATATACTGTATAATTATTTATTTTTAATTAAAGATATATTGTATAATTATTAATTTTATAAACCATGAATTATCACTTAACGAGTCAAAGAAACAGCCCCTTTAGCCCTTATTTTTTTACAGAGTACACTAACCACAAGCATTGGGAGTTGACTGCTTTTTAGACGTTTCGTGCATGTCACGTTTCCGTACATGACAGAACAATTACATTTCTGTTAGATGTGCAACACAAGAGACACGGGCTATTTCGTTTACGTGTGAACCCATTTCAGTCGGTTCAGAAAAATCCAGCAGGTCAAGTCGGAGGTCACGACAGGATAGTGTTATACAGTAAACCCCTTTGTTACTTCGTAACCTTGGAGAAACGCGTTTCATTTGAATAAGATGTCCCCACAGGATGGAGCAGATTCAGGTGCAGCCACAAAGGCTGATGGTATACCCTATTTACACCGTGATCTTAAATGATTCAGATTACACTAAATGTTCTTGTCTTTTTTAACTTCCCCGCATTTACAATTTCAACAATAGGCCAATATATAATATGCCCTATGTTGGATAATGTTTCAGCTTTACCGTTTCACCTTTAATTTAAAGATATGCAGTTCGATGACATCAGATAGGCTTCGTTAACTTCTATGTACATTTGTTGATGGCTGATGAAGTCTTTAGTGTTAAATTGCGTTTTGTCAAATGAAAGAAACGGTCGCCTACAAAATAATAGCAATACATTCGACTATACACAAGTAAGCATTTTTCTTTAAACACTAAAAATGTTAAATTAAAAAGAATAAAAACAATAATTTACCTTCACATTGCTCGCCCAGGTGTAGACTCCTTCCACCCAAACTGTATCCAATCGTTAATCCAACCTTGACGCGCAATACCGGACTAAAGCATTATGATAATCAAAGCATAAAGCTAAACACATTTCTCCTTATAAAAAATGACTTTAACCAAGCATTCAACCATTCACTAGGTTTTACTTTAAATGCTTTCTCGATTGGCGCCCAGTGCCTCTGCAGACAGTCAGACTGCCCTCTCAAACAATGCGCCTCTCTTGCTGTGGACTGAAGTTGCGGCTGTTGCGAAGCCTGAGTTCTCTCCGTATGAGCGTGAAGCATGGCTTTACAAAACCAAATCACGTGCTGCGAAACGCTCTCTCTATAGATTTCCATAACCAACCCCAAAGCAGCCGTCAAGTGCAAGAACAACGGAGTATGCAGACACAATAAATAAACGGATTTTGACCCAAAAGTCCATGCACTTGGACAAATGGGCAGCAGCACAAATCCTAAAATGTGCATTATTTTTAGTGTATTACGACTCAAATAGGTTAACAGATAAGCTGAGTAGAAGACATCTGCGCATTTCTCATGTCAGTGTCGATGTTGTGTCATTATGAACAAAGACATTCTACAATATTATTGAAATGAATTGTCCGTTAAGCTTATCTATCCGCATCGAACGAAAGTATCGTTTTAAACAATGGCAGCTAGTGAATATAAATGAACTGACATACAGAATAGGTCAAGGACGAATTTGATGTACCTTCTGGGTTTATAGTTTTGATAACTTCATGCGCTGCAACATCTACTCTGTTAGGGTACACGAATTGCGACATGCACAGCATGTACAAAAATCGATACGTTATTTGTAGCTCATTAGGCAGTTTTTTCTGCGGTCATCTAGCCTCTTTTCAGACAGATACATGAATGTGTACTTTCCCCTGTCGTGTAATTGTTGAAGGATTACACAGGCCATAGCCGAGAGAAGATCCAAGGACAATGTCAGTGAAACAGCACATTTTTAGTCTTGAGATAAATTACTTGATAGACCTCAAATCCGGATTCCATGGCTGTGTATGAGAAAGAGTGTGTGGTTTTATTACGACATGTGTTTGTATACCCACATTTTGGTAGAGGCAATATACACAAACAATAATGGTCTGAATATGTTTAAGTTTTGAGAATGAGTGAAAACATTGTAATAACTCTACCGTCTTAATTGATCTGCATTGGATTTAGTTACACTACATGCAGTAGGCGAGTGAATGTGAGAGACAGAGTGTATTTCTACAGATGTTGTTTTTTTATACGTGATGGTTGAGGCAATACTTTGCATACAAACAATTATTACGGTCTGATATTTACACATATATACGTGACTTTATAAAACATTGGTAAAAAGATATTTTCAATTCTCCTGGGCTCATTGGGAATTGCTGTGGCAAGACAGGTGGAAAAACAGAGATAAGTAATAGATGTTATAGGTCACCCACATTTTTTCTAGAGCGACTACATATTCACTTTTTTGAGTTAACGCTTACAGTGGGCCTCTTGCTTCTCTAAACAACAGGATGCATTTTGTACAATGACTTTTTTGACAGGTTCGGATGGTGATACCATTTATGAGAATGCGACAGAGATGGCTTTAAGTGCACTGTGGGATTTCTCCCACAGTGCACTTTGCTTTATCAAAGAAAACGTTAAAAACTCATCACTGCGTCCTACATCAAGTGAGCTGGTTCTCCTGTAGATTACCACATTATTCACTTTTACTTTCAGAGAAGAAAAAGCTTCCAAACTTTCTAATTTCTCTAACTGAGAAAAAACGAGACACCAAACCTGTTCACAGGGAAGTCTTGAGGTTCTACTAATCAGTAAAGATGTAGCTACTCAAGATCCACTTTTAGCTTTAAAAAAGCAATGTAATAATAAGAACAACTTATTAGGCTTCGTAAATCTGGATTACCTGCAATCACTCAGGTGATAATGAGGAAAATTGAATGTTTGTTGTGGTTATCTTCTTTAATTATTGTATTTATGGCTTGTTCTCAGGAGACTCTTGCAAATAAGCAAATCCCTCACACAGAGGTTCCTGTGACTAAATACGTCAAATAAAATGAATGAATTCATTAGTAGTTTCTGTCACAGGTCAGCGTCCATGATGGGCCTGATACATACACTAAGCCACCAGGGACCAATGAAATGACAGGACATGAATGGAAATCAGAACAAAAACAGAATTCCTTGACAGAATGTGAAAACCTTGTTCACAAACTTTAACAATGGCAGCGTGAGGGAGAGGAAGCACAGCTGTTAGACAGCAGGTTCAATTAGTAATGTGGTTAGGCCATGAGATGGTGGTGGTGCATGTGTACTGTAATGCTGACAACTCCAAATGATGTTTTAATAGGCTCTGGGAGACAGCCTCTAATAAACAAAAATACACACACACAGATGAGGGTGATTGATAATTATTTCTCTTATCTTCTTGTTTAAAAAATGATTATCTTTTTGAGTTGTTGATGCCTGCATACACATATTTTGGCCTCCAAGGGTCAACAAAATAATATTGATTAGGTTGAATTGAAAACCTTTCACTGGGCATTCTCCAAGCACTAAGAGTTGGATCAACACTTTTGTGAAAGTGTTGTTAAAACATTCCTGTGCTGTAAAATTAGGAATTCTCTTCACATTGTGGTGGACCACAAGCATCCATGGAAGCAAATGTTTTCAAGCCCTCTCTTTGGACTACTTAAATTAACGTTAATGGCCACATGCGTGAACCTTTCACATGTTTGTCCCTCATCCCACTCACAAGGGCTCCTGTGACATTCTAAAGCAGAGTGAAACATTTCAAAATCTGTCATGTATCAGGAAGGATTACTCGCTGGCTGCATGATGACGTTTGGTGACAACATTCTTCTAATAACACCGCAATCGACCATCTGGGCCTCGCACTGTATCATTTCTCCCCGTTTGGTCTCAGTTAAGCACCAACTTTTTTTTGAGGCCATTTTCTTTCATGGCCGGAAACATCCAGTTCTGATCACTGTGATTAGGGTTCTACGCAGACTAAGAAACACTCTAGTTGATTTAAGTGAGAGACAGACTCATGAATCAACTGCCATTTGGCTTTCTTTCCACCAACTGGCACCTTACTGCCTAAAGTAGCTCACACCCCTTGGACTTCTCCACATTTTATTGTTACAACATGAAATCAAAATTGATTTAATTAGCAGTTTTGGCCCCGGATTAACACAAAAATAAGCCCATGGTGTGAAAAATTCAATCTGCAGAATTGCTCTACATTAATTTAGATTCTGGCCCATCCGAATGATCTGTGACATAATAATACACAGACACAGATAATTCAGTAGTCGTTTCCGTCACACGTTACAGTCCATGATCACTGGCCCAACAACCTGCATCACGCGCCAGAGAGGATGACCTGAATGGTCGGTTGGTAATGATGGTTAACCGATCCCATTCAGAATTTCTACTAGTCCAGTAACTGTAGGGCCACTATGTAGGGAATAGTGTGCTATTGAAGACACATCCTTCGAGTGTGACATAGTCTCCAGTCTGATCACCCCGCGTACTGTCTTTGTATTGGGAGGCACACTGACAAGTTGGGTCTTCCGGATTTTACAGTGCCAACCGTCCGTGGGCTCCTCATCAATCTCCCAGCCTACCTGATCTGTCCTGGCTGCTTGCTTAACCTGCTCCCAACCAGATGGGTTAAATTATACCCCGATCTGAAACCCTACATACTGTACTGGTCAAAAGAGTTGCATTATGTAAGTAATGGGTAACCCAGTGAATTGAGACTAAATTGCCTAGAACTGAGCAGACCACTCCATCATTTCTAGACAAGCGTTAATGAAAAGCAGCGATTATGGTAATCGTAGTGCATAGTGAATACTTTGGTAATAAAAGGTTTGAAGTCAGATTTGATTAAACACTGTGCTTTGTCATGTATTGACGAGCCGACAAATGGATACATTGCAGTGTTGCTCTGCCAGTGTTAAAACAGTAAACATCGATATAATAGTATTTTCTGTTTTAAGCAAGAACCTGAAGATGCAGAGAAAAGCAAAAAAGGAAAAACAAGGTGAGCTCGGATGCGTCCATAAATAGACACCATACAGCAATGATCTATTTATGGGTGTGCATCGGTTCTTCTGTATTCAGTTTTGATAAATTACTGTTTCTCCGTTCTTTGATTAATCTAGCAGCTTTTTGTGGTACACCAGAATATCTCTGTGCAGGTTTTTTACTTTGAAAGAAGCTGTGTTTGTAAAAACAAATTGCAAGTAACCCGCAATTTCAACTTCATTTCAAATGTACATTTACAAAAAGAATGAATGCATAAAATATATAATGCAAATACCAACCTTTATTGTGTCTTCGACAAAGGGCAGAATACATTATTTCATAATTATTCTACAGGAAGACCACCGATTACATAAATCTGAAACATCAGGTCATAATTTTCACTCATCATGGTAAAAGCAAGCCAACTGACCAGGCAGTGGATGCTTATGGAGCTGAAACTGGGCCAAAAAATACATTAGAAACATTGTGAATTAAGTTGGGTGGAATACTACACTTTGCTAATGATGTAAAAAACACGTGTCGTTTAGGATTGCGGGGCGTATTAAGTCATAAGACGTGCGCTTCACAGTGTAGGCAGATCTTAACACACCAGGGTTGGACAACAGGATCTTGCTAGTTTGTGTTTGGGACTACCCACATCCTTTCCCAGGTTCTTCCCACTCGGCTTCACCAGCCTCCCATTGGAAACAACAGCTTGTGGGCTATGAAAAATATGCTGTAAATCTTTGCCAATACCATTTCTTAGAGTGAGAGTTTGTTTTCATATAAAGATTAAATGAACCATTTCAGTTCCAATGAACGTAATCTTCAAATAAGGGCTTTACGTTTAATGAAATATTGTAAATTGGTTTGATTATTGCTGAAAGGTGAATGGCAAATCTTGTGAGAAACAAACCCATACTGTGTAAAAAACAAATCACCTACAGGGCTGATATGTTTAGGGCCGATGTGAGGCTTAAACCTCCATGTTGGTTTATGATATGAGGATGAAAAGGGTACAAGACAACAGGCATTCTCCTGATATTGGAAAGTCTTTTAAAATATACTAAGGCAGAAAAAATCAAGGAGTTGCAAAAAAAAGAACTGTGACAACCATCCATCTTATGTTTGTGTCTGGAAGAACCTCAAGGTACAATACTGATAGCGTGGCGTATCATTTACTCTTGTTTTGCATGCAAATCGCCCTTGTCATTATGGCCACAACACGCCTGTCTGATTTTCTGACTTAATGCTAACTTCCTTCCATTTATCAATTTGGGGACTTTTGAGCCCTGATATTGTGTTTTCTGTACCAAAAATAAATCTGCCTGAAATGGAAACCCTTGTTTGAAAACATACAGTCATGTGTAAAACACAGTACACCCCTTGAAAATTGTCTTTTTGTTTAGTAATTGGAAACATGGATATTTTAGCTAAACACCAACCACATTTACCATCATGCAGAATGGCTAAAATTATAATTAGGTGCACCACAACAGGTAAACCTGATAATAAAAACATTATAGCATTTTGAAAGACTTCCAAGAAGATAATAAACTTGGAAGTCTAGGTCTGGTATGGTCTCAAATAAGGCTGTGATGGTAACTGGAAAAAGGCTAAACCGGCAGTTATGGATGAGCAGTCAGGAAAATATTACAAACGGGGTAATGTAACAAAAGGAACAGTTATGGATGAACAGTCAGGAAAATAATACAAACGGGGTAATGTAACAAAAGGAAGTAATGGATGAACAGTCAGGAAAATAATTCAAATGGGGTAATGTAACAAAAGGAACAGTTATGGATGAACAGTCAGGAAAATAATACAAACGGGGTAATGTAACAAAAGGAAGTAATGGATAAACAGTCAGGAAAATAATTCAAACGGGGAAATGTAACAAAAGGAACAGTTATGGGTGAACCGTCAGGAAAATAATACAAACGGGGTAATGTAACAAAAGGAAGTAATGGATGAACAGTCAGGAAAGTAATACAAAAGGGGAAATGCAACAAAAGGAACAGCAGCTATTGAAGTAAGGGGAGTACTCATTTCTAATGAATAAATGCTAGGATAGTATATACTTTTAGTGCCATTTGTGAAATGAATGGCACTAGTTGTTGAAGTGAAGATAACTTATAGAAACATACTTTCCAGGGGGTATAATTTTACTTTTTGACATGACTGTGTCCTCTTTCAGATGATAATATTTCATCCCTCTGTCTACAAATTTAATTGAAAATATTAAGGTCGGCAGAAGGGAAATACTTAGGGCTGATTGCTTTTCAAGTAAATATCAGCTTGAGTATTCTTCCATCGCTCAAAAGTAAACTGAATCCTAATTTCTTCAGGACCGACAACACTCTGGGACTGGTCCCAAACCTGCTGTGAAGTTGAATTGAGGCCACGCCATGATCACAAATTGGACTATTAGTGACCCACCAATATAACATTCAGGCAGTGCCATTAAGTGGTTTGATATAGGATTCCATTAAACAACTAGTAAAGAGAGTCTTTAATTATATATGGATCAGTAGGATTATTTAAGACAGACGGTTAACAGAATGGTTACGATGACTCTTTGCATTCCTCCATCCAAGCATCATGTTGGACATGTATGACAGACCTACATGGTGTTTGTGTTAAAATCAAAAAGAAGTGTAGAACTGACGGAAAACACCGTTAAATCATTAATATTTCTCTCCACAGTCTAGAGGAAAAAGTTTCTATGCCAAGTGGGGCCTCGAATCTGATTTTGTCTAGAGACCCCTAAAGGCCAGGGCTGGTCCAGTGCGTGACTCTCACCCGTTTCCTTCCCAGTGCAAGGGAGACGTGGCACTGGGTGACAGTCAGCCAACACATCTATTCCTCCCTTTCTCCACATGCATATCTGTGGATGACATTCGGAGCAACCACTTGACTCTACGGATCTCACCCAACCAACCGCCTCAGATGTTGTTGGCATGACAACCACAGAGGATTCAGACGAATGGTTTCAAGGCACACACAAGGATGAGACGCATTACAGAGCTGACATAGAGGAGTCCTTTTCAGCAGGAACTCATCCAGATTGAATACAGTGTGTAAAAAATACAAAACAATTACGAGCCGCCGTGTCCAGAAGAGGCCCGACCGGTTTAAAGCAGGTATCGGCTGTTGGAACAATAACAAAGTGGGTGGATTCCTTCTGCTCATGTCTGTCAACACTTAGGGATGGGCCTGGGGAAAGGTAACCGCTGGGAAATCATCTTAGACAGATACGAATGCCAGGGCGGACCATCCATGGGATCAGAATTATGGCTCAAAACATGTTTTGGTATATAAGTATTGGAGTAAAAATGATTTTTGTGATTCTGCTTGTGTACTTTAAACTAAGCTCTAAAAGAATTTCAAAGTTATCTTCTTCAAGAATCAATGTATAAGGGTCAACCATGCGGTATGGTGGTCTATGTTTTTCTTTCCTGGCACCGAGTTGACCACCACAGTCGAGATTCGAGCCTTGCCCGGGTGGCTGGGAAGTCCCCCGGGCGATTAGCAAGAGTTGCAGAGGAGGTGGGGAGCCGTCGTCGTCTATCAGGCAGTTTGGGGTACCTGAGAATCCAACTGAGTGAGCATGCCTTCTGACAAGCTGACCGATGAGTTGAGAGAGCAGTGTGGAAAAAAGCAGAATTGCTTGGTGCAGATGTCTAAGAGGAAAAGCGTTGCCGTAATCTTCGGCGCTCTTGAATTCGTCTCGTTCAGTCAAGCAGGTCTACAACACAAATATTTTCTGGCACTGATAGAGTCCCGCAGAGCAGAACAGAGGAAGAAAAAAAGCACTAAGGCTCCTCCACCAATAAGAATAATAACTTATTGATCCATTTTCCTTGCAGTCCACAGAAATGCCTTCTGCTTTGATTCCAGGTCCCCAAAAGACGCCCCAACACCCCGGAGATGTTGCAGCAAAGCAGAATACATCAGCACTCACAGGATAAACTCGGCCAGGGGTATTCACATCCAACACTATGAAGATTGGTTGGAGGAAAGTAGTCGAACCGAGTGCTTGTGCCGAATGATGCAGATAAGATGTGGATGTTCATTCACCACACACAGCGGCAGACTTTTAGGATGAGTTGACTGAGGAGCAGAGGCCCCAGCTGTATCGGGGCAGAAGCTTGTCTCTGCCAGACTTTGCCGTTATCGTGAATTAATTCAAATCCCTGGAGTCCAACAATGGCATTGTGTCCAACTTGTTTTTGCTCTCGAAAAGTCCTCTCAGTTTTTCAAGTGGCTTAGAGTTGACAGCACTGAGAAATGACCCCAAAAAGATTCCTCCTGCCCTATAGGGTGGTTCATTATGGAGCGCACTTAATTAGTGGTTGTTAGTCAGGGAACATACTGGCAAACTGAAATGTGAAACAAAAGATGCAGGCACGTAACTGCAATTGAAATATAGCCTCAGGGCTAAAGGTTTCTCCCTTAATGTTTCTCCCATCTGACTGACCGTAAATCGTTTCATGAATGTCTAAATATAAATACGTTATTGAATACATTTGAATGTAAAACAGCAAACAGAGAGGTAAGGATACGCTGAAAGTTAGCTACACAAACAGATGACTGACCCGTTCACATTTGTGGTGCCTATCTGCATTATCGACTTGGGGACCTGGTGCCATTCATCCCAGGCCGGTTCTAAAAGCCTAATAGGTGGACAGTCATCAACAAAATACATCAATCTGGATACCTTTGAAGCAGGACATCCGGGTCACAATCACCCTTATCAACGTTCCTCACCAAGTTGGAACTCCAAACAATAATAATGGGCCAGAATAACTACAGGCATGAGATATTTCAGTGTTTCATTTTTTATAAATTAGCACAAATGGCACAAATTTCGTTTCATTTTTAGAGTGTATGGCTTTATCATTTAGTTGGTACTTTCAATCTCAAATGGTAAAGAAAAGTGCTTCCTTTCCAGGCCCATAAAAAAATATCAATTCTGAGAACCAAGCTCTGTATTTTCTCCTTCATCTTTTTTGTCAGTTGTTTTTTAGGGAGGTGTTGCTGCACTCCCGTGACACCCCATGACCAGGGGACATTTTTCAGTGCCTGGCGTTAAATATTAAACGAGCACCACTACAGAAGCTGCACTGGTAATACGTCCTCTGGGATATTGTGTTAGAAGATGCTCTTTGATGTGGCTAGGGGCAATATGGCAGGGAATTCAAGGTCCAATTCCTTATTACAGCATAATGTCATAACTCAGATCCACAGAGCTGGAAGCCCCCCCCCGCCTCTGCTCAAAATTACACAAAAGCTCTGTGCAATGTCTGTACAATGCCTCTTTCAGTCCAAATACATGCACTGTATTTCTCATGAACCCTAGCCCCCCCCCCCCACCCAATTCAAACACCCCCGCCTGAAACATGACTGGAAATTCCCCACAGCCCTGGATCTCAATGCTAGATAATTACAAATATGCCAGTGTCAGAGGGACATTTCAAACATCTGTCTCTCTTCACGCTCTCCCTCTAATCACAGTATCTCAGAGACTTCCACTATTCTGTACATATCACAAGAGGCGTTACCTTGTAATTTAATAATTGTACATGACTTAATTCGCATGCCAATTACTCAATTTGCTGTCTTTAAAACGTGGATTATTTTGTTATTCTGACCTTGGTCTTTGAATAGTGTCTGAGTTCGCAGAATGCTTTGAAGGCCCTACAGGTTGGAACAAAACATGGGAACATGGTGGTTGGAGCCATGTAACTCAGAGCGTTGTCTCCCATACTTTGGGATGTTTGGAGATCAGATGAAACCCCAATGGCGCAAAGTCAAGTTGCATGGAATTGACGCTTGAAGTCTCAGTCAAATGGATTTCTACAGAAACACTTAGCTGAAACAAAAGTAGGTATCTGCTGTCTGAGTGTGTGAGGTTTGAGCTAAACGGAGAGGGTGCGGTTAGGCGGGAAATGCCCCCCCCCCAAAACCTGTCATCATCCCATACAGAATAATTAGCCAGGTTTAGTTCACCAAAGCACAAGCCAGAGGCTAGAGAGACAAACTGGAAACCCTCCCTGACTCAAACCTGGAGAGAACATGTCTTATATAACATCAAGGAGTGGAATATTCCAACTTCAGCTATCTCAGTCAGTCAGAAAACAGCTACAGCACCGCTGTGACCCTATGTACTGTACAGCACTGAATTTGTCACAGTGACAAAGTCACTCTGAGATGGCATCTCTTCGGTATTAGGAAATGTGCTCTCACACCCCAATCAGTCTCTGTGTTTACGCATGTTTGCTCTGGCCCAGTGCTTCGGGCTGTGGTGGAGGATGAGTGAAAGGGACGGGCAAGTCGATTGTGAGACACGAATGTCTAGTCATTATGTAGTGGACAGCTGTTGGGAATAGGGTGCACTATGGACTGGAAACACCATCTCCCAGAATGCCTAACCTTCAGAACACAACTGTTCATCTGCTTTTAATGCATCCCAGTCATTCAAGTTGTCAACTCTAATAGAGTAGCAGGTGAGTGCTCTTAATGTAATAATATATTACAGCCCCAAATCAGACAAAGCCAGTATGACAGTATGTAAAATGCATATCACTGAAAAGCGCAGTGATTCCCGCATTAAAGTCCAAGATATATCATGTTTTGTCTGGTCAACTTCATGTCATTTGTTAATATACATCCATTCCAGGCCTGCAACACATCCCAAGAAAAGTTGGGACAGTAAAGCATTTACCACTTGGTAATGTTGCCATTCCTCCTCACATCACTTATCAGACGTTTTGGCACTGAGGATACCGAGTGATTAAGCGTTTCAGGTGTTAGTTTGTCCCGTTCCTCCTGCAAACACGTCTTAAGGTGTGCAGCAGTATGACGTCGACGTCGTCCCATTTTCCGGTTTAAAATTCCTCACACATTCTTTACTGCGGACCGGTCAGGACTGCAGGCAGGCCAGTCCAGTAACCGTACCCTCTTCTTGTGCAGCCATGCCTCTATGCCTTTGTAATGTGCGCCGAATGTGGTTTTCCATTGCCTTGTTGAAAAATGCATGGATGTCCATGGAAAAGATGTCGTCTTGAATACAGCATATGTTGCTCTAATATCTCAATGTACTTTTCTGCATTGAGGGTGCCATCACATCATTTGCCAAGGGCACTGACACAACCCAATACCATGACAGACCCTGGCCTTTGGACTTGTTGCAGGTAACTGTCCGGATGGTCCTTTTCATCTTTGAGCCAGATCACACGATTTCCATTTTGTCCAAAGAAGATCTGGAATACTGATTCTTGTGACCAGAATACACGTTTCCACTGTGTGACGGTCCATCCCAGAATACTCCGAGCCCAGAGAAGTCCATGTCTCTTCTGGACATGGTTGAAATAAGGTTTCTTCTTTGCGCAGTGAAATTCTATGTGGCGTTTGTATATGTGACTCCATTTTCTAACTCCATTGTGTTGTATATGTAACTCTGTATTTGCTTGAATGTTGGCCAAAGAAATCCCTTGCCCATGTAGTTACATAAGCTATTGATGAATGACGTTTTTTGATGCAGTGTCGTCTGAGAGTGTTCAGCTTGGCTTGGCTTGGCTTGCCTTGCCCTTCATGTACTGAGATCCTTCCAGATACCTTAAAAACAACTATCAATGACAGACAAAAGCTGATAGAAGAGTAAATTATTAATAGACCACAAACATAAATAGTGCTTCGCTTTCCCTGTGCACACAACCTGCACACCTATGTTCAGTGGCGCCCAAAAAATACTTCACTCTTCTCATTTCTGGCTTTAAAAAAGTATATATTCTAGCTGAGGTTTTTTGTTTTCTGTTCAGGTGGCACATTAGGTTTGAAGGGGAAAGGCTTGGGGTATTGGGGGTCTTTGGGGGTTCTCGAACGGTCCAAGTGCAGGTGTAAAATGTATGTTTTGAAAAGCAGAAACAAAAACAGGCAGGGGAATTAAGAAACAAATATCACATATACCTTCTCAATTAATACATTCATGTCACAGTATGGGCAATATGTTGTTGTGTCGGCCTGTGTGGTTTTCCATCATGGTCTTTGGCATTAGCACAGAGCTTAGTTTAATCTCTGCAGTGCCCCATTACAGACCTCACTCCCTTTTATTATTCCTGCTCTGGAATCAGTTCCATCTCAGACCCACACCGCAATTAGCTCCAATCACGTCTGTCTATTTGAAATGGGGCCGTCTGGGTGCAGTGTGCCACGGCTCGGACGGATCTCAGGGAGGGATCAGGGATTTCACCACTGTGAACGTGGGCAGACTGGAATCGGAAAATCTCTCTTCTAGTCGATGATAGCAACGTGGATCAGTTAGAAGCCGAACTTAACATATTGGACTTGTTTCAATGGAGTTGAATCGTTGTTTTTAAGAGGGCCATAGCTGAAGCATTCATTACTTAAAAAAAGTTTTTGTGTAAATTCCAAGTTGCACCTCTCAGCGGTTTTTGGATTGTGGAAACACGTAGGTAGTGTTGCCTAATGGGGAGGTTTCCGGAAAAATTGGGCTATTTTTTATCACAATGTGTGGGCAAAAAGGGGCTTTAAATGGAGGGGTCAATTTACAGATCGTATAGGTTCAGACGTTTTCTTTCTGGAATCTATCGGTGATTATTCGGTTTAGAGTCAATCAAATCTGGCAATACTGCACGCAGGGCATGTGAGAGGATCACGGCTATAAGGGATTAAGGCAAGGTAGAAATCATTACCTTTACAACTGATGTTATAGTTGCTGTCGTTAATGGCCTCGAGGTACACAATCTGCTGCTGGCCGAGTTGCTTCCGACACGTGACGACTGTGTCACCGTGTATCGTAGCTAACTCTGTATCTTTTTCTCCCGAGACTTGTTTCAATTAGTAGGTGGCACCTTACACACGAAATGACGTGCAATGAACAGATGCACAGTAATTGGGTGTAGAGTTAGTGGGTGAATGATTAGGGCACGCGTCCTTGTGCATACCCTTCACGTATGGCATCCTGTCGGTCAGGGAACAGGGTTGTCAGATTTTAGTGAGAGTATATTGTCCCATCACCCACGGACTCCACATAAAAATGCCCAAATGCTTCCCCCCCCCACAACCCTATCTGTAAATGAGCCCATCCCAAGCCCATTTTTTGACTACACTTTGGCATTAAAAATAGCCCAGTTGTGCGGGAAACATCCCCATCTGGCATCACTGTTAGGGTGATCTGCCTCCATAGACGTTAGTGTTGCAGGTCTGCAGACACTCCGGTATTTTGGGGACTTGGAGCAATGGTGTTTGAAACAGGCGGGAACGGTGCAATGCCCTAGCGACATGTTGAATATGTCTGTTGAATCAGGAGATTAAGTCAACCTAAGAAACCCCACTCTGAAATTGTATTTGAGGTAAGTGAAGCATATACTACTGTAGTAGCTTGTCACAGCAAGGTACGTTCTGGTATTCATCCAAATCCACATGTCAGTTGTAATGGAAACCTGTGATGCTTTCATTTTAAACAGCGTTCAGTTATTATCCTTATTTGGGAATGTTTTTTCACATTGAGCCTTTCAAGATAAATCAGATTGCTGGAGTGTCATAAGGACAGGCTACTTAAGTAACATTTTAACTGAATGGGCTGGTTGGAAGGGGAAGGCATGGTAAAAAACACGAGGGAAAGGAGTGACATTTTGTACCATTAATGTTTAAGATCTGAACACCTAACTTTCCCAGTACATCCTCATTTATTCTTTCGTACAGAGCACCCAATTTGGACCTGTACGGCTGTAGTGGACCTGTAGGGCCGTGACAAGGATTTCAATAGAACAAGTTTGTCAACATTACCAACAGCTTTTAAAAGCAAATGTAGACTTTCAGAGTGAAAGAGGTACACAGTTGAAATCCTCATATATCGAGCATGCTGGCTTCATCAAGAACACAGGTTTGAGTATTTTATGCTCAGGGAGGACTTCCACTTAAAAATCTAGATCCCAAACGCATTCTAGTGCCAAGAGCACCCCGCCACTGGACCGGGGGGAAAGGGGCACTAAGTATATAGGGTCCTAATGTTTAGAGGGGCCCTTTCATTTTTTAAAATCTTGTATAAATAGGGGCAGGACCCTCAGAGGCGGCCTATGTACAGGGCCCAGAATGTGCTACAGCCCCCACCCCCATGACACGATGCAATCAGGTTTGCCTGGATACATCCCTTAAATCTCCAAGATACTTTTTTACTATTATAAACCATTTGGACATGACCATATGCAGCAATTATAATAGCAGTCACCAGGTGTAAGTGTATACTCAATATACTTTGGTGAATTTATGAGGCACTAATTGCAAGACAGATAATACATTTTATCAGTGGTTAGCCTATGCACGGGTTATGACTGTCTGCCTTTCACTTCAGTACCTGGCTATGCCCTTCCCCTCACCTCTTGCAATGCTGGCGCTTTCTTTGTTATGAGATGGGAGTCCTCTCTGAAGTAGCCTACAGCTACTGTGTCCATATTTAATATCTTTGCTGCATTGCCGTGAGGGAACTGGGAAGTAAGCTTTTGTTGAATGAGTCCTTGTGTCGGGTAGAGTGAGATTAATCCAATTTACCTTTCTTATTATCAACCAAATTGCCTACTCTCCATCTTTCACCTCCACTCCTCTACAGAGAACATGACACCATCGCCTAGTGTTAAAAGTAACTGCTTGTGTGTTTGTGGTAGATACTTCTGTATAAAACATTACCGTACTGCTGTGCATAGGGCTTGTGGAACGCTGTGTTTGATCCGAGCAACTGGTCCGGGAGGATACAAAATCAATACCCCAACTGTTTGAGCGAAATACAAAACTTGTATGGTAATTTATTCAGAAAGTACAGTCTAGAGAACAAGATTGTTTTTCACAGCTGGTGCTAAATATGAATTTGTGCCGGGTCACTGGTATATCTTCCCTCGAGAATGTCTTGTCACAATATGAATGCCGGGATCTAATGGCGGGAGTTCCTAAGTAATGTTTTGGCTGAACGACCCACAACATATTCAGTATGCATTGAAAGGTAAGCAAAGTATTGTTACTGTAAAATGTGTAGAACAAATTGCTAACCTTGCATATGGAAGACCACTTATGCCAGCAAAAGGAGTTCATTACGGTCTAAATAAACACCACTCTCTACGTCAACAGTAAATAGGCAACTCCAGGATGCTGGCCTTCTAGGCAGATGGTAAGTAATGTGCCCATCAAGCCAATCCAACTGCTGGCAGGTGCTTCAGGAAGCATGGGCTGAAATCTTGTCAGATTACCTCAACAAATTGTCAGCTAGAATGCCTAAGGTCTGCAAGCCTGTACTTGATGAAAGCAAAGTCTGAAAGACAGAATTAATATTAGAATTAAAAATAATTAGTTCTAACCTTGTCAGTTACTATATTTCAGATTTATTTGGCCATATTGCCTCTTCAAACTCTGTTCATTGTGTGTTTTCACGGAATGTTCGAATATTCCTGTCATTCAAAAGGTCTGCTAAGAAATCTCGATATGTTAGCTTAGCAGAATTCTCAAATGTAGGGCAAAGAAGGGCAAAAACTTAAGAGAGCTGCTGTTGTGAGGAGAAAACAAAATAAGAAGAGCATAAATGTTCTACCGGTCCCCTCATAGTGGGCCACTAACAAGCAGGGCTTTGAAGCTCAAACGTCTTGGTAACTACCCGTAAGCTTTGTATATTCATGCTGACTCAGACTCCTGTACAAAGTTCCAGTTTAACAGCTGATTAATGTATACCCATAAATAGTTCATATTTGAGCACCACACCTCAGGGAAGATATAAATGCTTAAAATCCAATTTAAAACGAGTGAAATGGAGTTACTATAGAGGAGATTTTAAGGAACATGCTGCTCATCTGATCTATTTTTATGGAAATACATTGATTGGTATTTTCTGCAATGCAGGAACATACTTCTCTTAACTGTAACAATGCCAACTCCATATGCTTCTACCAAAAAATTAGCTAGTTGCAAAAAGGGCTGCAGTGATGGAAATACGTTAGTTTGCTATCGAGTGAGGAAATTTGATAAAGCTTATGCACAAAAAGAATAATGCACACATGCGCATAGGATAGCTGAGAAGAAAATATAACGAGGTCCACAAACACCCAGACAGTTGTGGAGAAAACTCGTCAGCTCCCTTAGGAGGCTCACTACATTTGGCACGGGCCCTCAGATCCTCAATATGTTATACAGGCTGCATCACCACTGGGCAACAGGCAACTCAGAGAGCGGTTCATCACCGCGACTGGCTCCCCTGCACCCGAGATGTCCAAACCAGGGTACCGCCAGTCTCAAATTCACAAGGCATAGCTATATGTACACACGCCTAAATTACTTATTAAGTCCTAAGATCAGGGTGTGTTTGGACCTGCTGATTGTACTGACAGGGGGGACTACCACCTGTCAAAAGGAAATGTGGTCTTGGGTCAAATATTTAATTTTGGGGAGATTTTGGCAGAAATGGTACACAACGTGTGGTTCCAGGCCCATGTTAAACACCACAGTGGAATGTGGATATGTTGCAAAGGGATCTACAGACTTGAAATCTGGGGGGAAAACTGGGTTTTTACCCACCATATGTCTCCATATTAGAAGTCACAGTTGAAAAAAGCAAATAAATCTGATTTGACAGTTTAGACATCACATTCCATGGAATCAGGCTTCAATATGATTTCAAGCTACAAACTGCTAAGAATGCAGTCTGAAATATCGGATTAAATGTTATTTTCACTCGATAAGAAGTTACGTCTTTCTTTGTAGATTTTTTTATTAATCAGACTGGGCATTTTCTGTGGTTGATTTTATTCACTTTCATTCGCCAGAGACCAGGCAAGGCTAGAACAACACAGTCCTCCTTGCTGCAACACCATGTGCGTTCCGGTAGTCTAACAGACGGTCTAATCAACATGCAAATAGGTTCATTAGGGTTTACTGTAATTGCGTCTGTACCAACCAAGGCTTTTACATATTGATGATGATGAACGCAACACTAGGCATCATAATCCATAATGCAAGGAGGGATTGGCGGTGCGACGTCGGACCACTGTCATACCGTGTCCATTGACTGCTTACAGTGCAATGACAGCCATGGAGAATTAAGCAATTAGGGTGAAACGTCCCTTTAGGAATGTACAAGTGCAACAGGAGGAAGATGGTCACGTACGCCTCAATCACGCAAAGACAAAAGGGATACAAACGACCGATCACTCTGGAAAGACTTGGGTAGGCTCGTCTCATATTTGACAGTTCATAAGGAGTTGGAACGAGAGCAGGTACAAACAAGCTACCGGGCTTGAAACCGGGCACTGGCAGTCCAGACGCACACGAGTGCAACGACAGAACAGCATGGGCGCCTTGAAGCCTTCAGGGCTGGTCGGAAAATGTGAGGTAGACATGTCGTGACAGGAGCAGAAGGGCCTTGCCAAGCCCACAATGCTGATAGCCGGGCTCCACTCCTCCTCTGCCTAGCGTGCAGTGCCAGCTAAAAGGCTGTCCTAGCCGTCGTGACACTGCAGCGCTGATGAGAATGTCATACCGTAGCCTACACGGTGTGTTTAAAATCAGTCTGACTCATTTTTCGCATGGCCAACCCTGAGATGTGTTGATGGGTGGAAGAGTCCAGTAATAATAGATGAGACTCCATAGAGTTTGGCACTGAAAAATCCATACGATTAAAATGTCTCATTTCAGAGTAATTGGGTCGGACCCGCCTGTCTTCTTGTCAATTTGCTGTTTTTTTCATTAGCTTGAAGAAGATGGAGGAGCTCAGATATGCCTGTGTTTAAGCACATGGGGCAATACCGACAAGCTGTAATATTAATTAAGCTCTTCATTATGTGTCAAAATACGTATGCACCCATTAAGGTTGTGGAAACATTTTAAACACATTAAATGGGCTATTACAAATAAGAGACAGCTTTCATGTAACTTCAGGAGTACAGCCCCTTATTTTGTACCTTCAGCAACATGCAGTTGTCAAGGTTAGCACTCAAATGACAGAGACAACACGTTGTTATTCAGTTTTTATTGCCTGTATTTGGGGAAAAGGTGCATAACACTAATTTATAATTGCTTTGGGATATGGAAGATTCACAGGACATCGCTACAGGAACATTGCTGTGGAAAATATATTACTGATGGATTTGACTCTAACGAGCCATGTGTCAGAATTGCGCTGAAGTGTACAAATGTACCACAACATTCTGCATTAGAATTTCAGCGTCTGTTATGACGACTGCTACAAAGCTACGTAAGCTAGTGTTGTGATTGATATCATTCTTTAAAAATAACTGAAAAAGGTCTCCATAAAAAAATCCTCATGATAATTACCCCTCTTTAAATCAATTGTTTATGGTAAAAATAGAACTTCAAGAAACAAGAACAACCAAAATTGCTTTTGTCAAAACGTACACTTGGTAAGAAATTAAACCCAACCATGGGTAAAAATAAGCGAAGATAGCCGTTTCTAGTTCTGGACCACTATTTTTAGTACACACTTTCCACTACCTCTGCCACGTTTACTATTAATAAAAGGCTTGAAATCAGAAAATCATTATTATACTGTTGTGGTTTATTAGCAACCTCAGCTAATCGTTTTCAGGAGTGGTACAGTGTGGCGTCGGCTCCCCTTGGGTCGGATCGGAAAATGCCTGACACCAGACACCATCACCAGTGTCTTTTTCATTGTGACAATGTTGTCAGACGCTGCTTAAGTTTGAATTGTAGGCTATAGACAGTAGTTGGTCATTGGCTCCTCTTCAATAAAGTTTTCTGAAAGGTGAAAGCTTAAGGTTGGGAAGGGGTAAGTCCAGAGGGCGTCTGTGTCCACCAGCTATCTGCCAAAGTCTGAAACCTAGTCTTGAATTGTTCACCACTGTAATCTAATTAACATACAGTAGTTGGATCCTGAATTCACTTTGAGGTGATCTTAATGACCCCCGTGTCCATAACGTATCAAGCGGGGATGATTATAGGTATCTTGAGATAATTGTGAAAATGTTAACTCACTTCCACTTGTTTTTGCCTTTCCATTGGAGCGCCTGCACTTTTTCCATAGTTTCTTGGTTATTTTGAAGTACCTTAAGAGAGCAGTTAGGGCGCCAAATGATCTGACTCTTGAGCGGAACTAGATGAGCAGTCTCACCCAAAAGACTGGGAATGTCCATCACTAGCTGATATATGAGCATGTTTCAAGTTAATATACAACCTATTGGTGGTTCCTAGGTTGGTTGTGTAGTATTTTCTCACCAAAACGGAGACAGGCCACACCTCCAATCTCACCTGGCCTCTTAGCCAGACCTGATTTAAGAGGCTATTAACAGACTAATAGAAACTGGGGGAGTGGTTATGTTTCTTGGATTGACAACCATACAACACACTGAAACATGCTGCAAGTTACAGGTGTATTTACATGTTGCATTTCTCAAAACGCAGAAAAGTATAAATTGAATTGACTGTTTCCTTGCGTTACGTCAAGATGACATTGCAATTGGCACATTAAGTGGTTTTTAACTGATTGTACACTCCAAAATCCCCAAACAGACCTTGGTCTCAAATTCTTTGGTTTCTTGTAGGTTGGATTTGTGTCAACAGCATTGGCTAACAGTTTCACTTAGTTAGCTTAGCTAAATGTGCAGCCCCACAGCCATGCTTTCTTTCATTCCAGTAATGAGTATATTTAACTCTATTTTGGAGTTATGAATATATTGCTTTCCATTTTAATTTAATGCTGCAATTTGTTTAATGCAGATTTACTGTTTATTTTGTCTGATCTCTCTTTCTGGCCATATGAAACCGCAATGCTGATAGTGACCCACTAACTAAATCCCTTGATGTTTGGCGACATCTAGGCAATACATGATATAGAGTGCTACCTTCATAAACAAAAAAGATTCTCGAAAATACGGCATATATCCCTGTTTGTAAGTTGGTGAACATGACTTTTCGGATGGCAATCATCCTCATTTACTTGGCATTCATTATCGGAGACCGCTGCCTGCACAAAGCACATGAAAGCAAGGCAGCAACGTGATTTGAAAAAATATGTTTTCCTCAAATCTGCCAAGTAACACGCTTGATATCCTTTCAGTGTACTCTGAACTAAAATTACCCAAATGATACGCATTCACAGATCTACAGTTTTCCCTCCCCCCGGCTTGATCAAACCCATGATTTGATCCCTGTTGAGATTTGAATTACTGTATTCATAGACGCCGTCTCAATCTTGACCACCGTTTTGTCAGTTAGAACTAACAGGGAATAGCGGAGTTGTTCCTTCGCAGGGGAATTACATCTTCAGACATCACAAAACAGTACAGTTCATCTAACCAATGCAACAGAGCTTCAGCAAATGCATTATTCACGTTTGAGACCATTACACCATTAGCTGCGGGCAGGCACACACCTGATCTGAGCCTTTTCTGGTGACAATCCTCCACACCCGGGAGGAAACCTGCACACAAATCACTCACTCAAGTGATTGGTTGTATTTTAGCGGGATGAACAGTATTCAGTTTTAATCCCCTAACCCTACCCTCAATAATATAACCATGTCTAAACGGTAACATCTAAACCTAAACCCAATTCTAACACAATCCCCCTCCTTTTGGGGACTGGCTAAAAAACCTTTGAACGTTTTGAAAATAACACACATTTGTTTTTCGATCCTAATTTAACCATGATCTCAGTAACCTAACATTTGCCAAAAACAAACCTAATCCTATTCCTTAACGCATACTGCATAAACCCCAGAGTAACCCGAATATTAACACCAACCCTAATTTTAAGTTTAACCATAAACCATAAGACGACAAAAATAACCTTTTTCCCGGTGGGGACCGATTTCTTACCATGTATAGTTAGACCTGGGTTACTACTCTCACACACAAACACACTAAGTCCTTCTGTACGCTAGTCTCCACTCAGGGGGCACAAACACCCCAGCAAGACTGAGGGATTATTTGTGTGTATGCTGGTGCAGCCAGGCCTCCAGCCTCATGTGAATGACTGCACTTCCAAGGCATCTGAACGCAGGACAAAAGGTGAGTGTGGCTATGATGAGCATCGAGAAGCTTTGATGCGCTGCCAGAGGGGAAAGGGCAGTTCCAGTACAACTCATCTACCCACTGTGTTCCCCGCTGCAAAGAGAAGACTGTCGAGAGCCTAATGTGAACAAAGACAGACAGACTGACGAAAGGAAAACCCTAGTACGAGGAAAACAAATAGACTGAAATGATCGAACACACACAAAGCCCCCGACAGACACGGTAAATAATATTCCTTAAATGGAACCGCGTTGTAATTTAAAAAAACAATTACAGGTCACACGACATGGAGTAAAGGGATAATGAAAGAGCTTCGGACGTTGGTTGAAAATATCTTCACTTTCACATGATGTATTGCTTTTAATGGATAAAACCAAACAAGCAGTAAACAAGTCACATTCTGTTATGAACCAGGACATTTCTTAATGGGGCTATTTGTTACCAAATCAACTGTTGAAAACGCATTATTCTACACACGCTGAAGAAAAAAAGAAAAATGCTGGAAAAGACAAAGGAGGCGTGTTTCTATCATGACATTTCCCAAGCTGTTGCCGAGTTTATTCTGGGTTCTGACGATACGATCACGTGACGTCATGTGAAGGCAGGGTGCGTTTCACACAGACACACATGTATGAAACAGCTCATCACATGTTGGCAACCTGATGATGCATCACAGAATGTCAGAATACCTCTGAAAGGAATTGCCCTCTTCTGCTACGACACAACACCGGCGAAACTTCTCACTTCACTAATGGGAGAGGGAGACACGGTTGACAGTGGGGATTGGATGGGTGATTACCGCCCTCCCAAATACAGAGAAACAGCTAAACAAATACCTAGACAAAACATTTACAAGAGCTGCATAGTCAGGTGCTGCTGTAGTCATAACACCAGTTACTCCATTGTTGATCAATACAATATGGGAGTTCCATTAAAAAATGGAAATAAAAAATAAATTAAAAAAATCTACTTTTACTATCATGTATTTTATCTCTGATAAGAACCATAGCAGGTAAAGCAAGAATGGACACTACACAGGGATATCTAATGGGATAACTAAGCAATTAAATCCTGTTTAAAGTCTTCAGATAAGAGTCCGATAAACAAACGGTCAGCAACAGGAGGGACTTTTCAAATGTCTGTGTCTCTGATGGGGGGGTTGCTGAGCATTGAAGGACCACCCCCCACATGCCACAGACACACACCGCTACGCCGGTCCAGTCCGGTCCAGTCCGGTCCAGACCACCCCCCATAGTATGGTCCTCTATGTCGCTGCCCGGTTGGGTTTCTTTGGAGGGGGAGGAGGCATGAGCTCAGCATCCGGGTCTGGGGGGTGTTTTCGGTTCTGTCCTTGGGCACAGCGGTCCAGAAACTCATAGAGGATTTCCTTCGTGACGGGATACCGAATGCTGTTACACACAGCTGGACGAGAAGAGAGACAGACAGGAAGTTACCACAGATGTGCTGATGGAATCATCCTGAGGGGTCTTTGATAGATGCCGTTTCTGTAGCTAAATGGCCAAAATACATACTAAAAAGTCATGCGCAATGCAGCGGAGGTAGTGTGAAACCTTTTCTTTTTATGGCTTACCTCAGGGCACAAGTGTACTGTAGCAACTTTAATACACTTTAACCTTCCACAAATACTAAAAAAAACACTATTAGTTTCATCTTTATTTTGGTTTGGTCTCCCTTGACATTTTCAGCTATGAGGCTGGCAGAATTCAAGCGTTCAATATAGTTTTGGAAAACCAAGAAGAGTTAAAAGCCTTGAAGCATAATATAAAGAGTAAGGCATTCAAGCATTGGACATTTAGAAAATAAAATAAAACCGAATCATGCGAATAAATATCACCTACCTACAGTGTACATTAATCTCTCGTACGCACGCACACGTTTTGTGAATACTGGTGAAATGTTACACTGTCACGTGTTACTTCTGGTCCTCACAAGCTGCACGGCGAACGGCTGTCTCACTCACCCACAGCTGTGTCATAGGAGTTGGGGAAGCTCTTGTCCACCCTCTGTCTCATAAAAACCCAGGTGTTGTTGTTAAAGGAGCACTCGATGATCTTATTGTCATACTGCTTCAGCTCCTTGGAGGCCTGCAGAAGGAGAGAGGATCAGTCGAGGTTGGCATTGCATGTATACAATAGCAGTATATTATAAGCTGTATGTTATAGTCACTACCATTACTCTAGTCTGATGTCACCACACTCACACTTACTTTGATGGCATTGTTGTAATTGATTGGCCATTTGTCGTGAGCTCTGCTGCCTAACTTCCTGTTGTCAATAATAGCAATTTGTGCCATTAAGTATCTCGCTGAATACACACACAAATAAAACGGGTCGGATGTACACAAATTCAATAGTGATTTAAGAGGCACGTTTCATTTTAAAGCACATATAGATTTATGTCTTGTTGGGTCCTGTGATATTGGCTGATTAACTGCTAAGTACGCGGCTGAGGTGGCGTTAAAGAACTATGAGGAGTGGGGCAGAGGTCCTGTAGAACCCCAGGGCTTGGGTGGGCCGGGCTCCCGGGACCGTGCTGCCTGGCAGAAACCGGACAGCCCTGCCAGGAACACCACCATGGCAGACAAGACAACCCAGCTCCTCAGTAAGCCTTTCGGCTCTCTGAGACAAGAGCATCTGGGCGCTCAGCAGGGGAGGGAGGTAGGTCAGGTTGTATAGGGAAAACAGAGGAAAGGTGGTTGAGAGGAGAACTGTCTTGCCATAGTTAAACCTCTAAAGAAATATGTGTTTGACCCACAAAGGGGATGCATGTCATCCCATAGTCTTACAACCGGACCAAATCACAGAAATCCTCTGTAAACATGAGAAACAAACCAACAACCCCCCCCAACCAGACATTCAGAGTTTTACACAAAAGCCACGTTTTACCCAAAGCAGCCAAATAACATTCCAGGAGGCAACCTTTGGCAGGCAGGGATGACTGTCTGTCTTGTCTTCTGGGACGCCCTCCCCTAGACGTGTGTGTGTGTGTGTGTCCAGTCCCCACTGCATGGCGCTTAATCCATGGAAATCTACTTCATTATGGTCTCACTCTAGCAGCCAAGTCTCTGCGACTCTGGCAAGTCACCAGCCAACCCCCCCCTGCTCCCCCGCCCCCAACATGTCCACCGATCTATGATTCTGTGTTATCGACCGCAAAACATAATAACTACCCCATTATGTCCTCAATGCACATCTCTTCCAATTGCGACAAAGTTCGGGACAAGCAACTCCGCTGGCGCTATTGTGGGGAAAATAATACTGTTCTTCATCACATTACCATGCCAACCACTTGCCTCCAGTGGACTGGTGATTTGTTTTTCACAGAGCCCGGGAATTGCTTTCCATTAAAGTAACATATGCTACTGTTACCCAATCAAATGTATAGCTTTCGATTACTGCATTAGAACACCTGACCGCACACATGGCAACAGTCGGCTTTTGTGGTACACCAGTTTGTATTGCTCACTGCATTCAATCATGACAGACAGCCTTGAATAGTTTCGTTTCCACTAGGCGGGAGTTGAACGCTCCCAGGAGATGGTGTAGGGCTGCTCAATCAGGCCCTTCTCCCTATATACTGCAGTACAATAGGTCTGAGCCCCAGGGGACCTGGTCAAATGTAGGGCACTACATAGGGTATATGGTGCGATTTTGGACTGAGCCAATGTTGGGCCTGTATGCTTTCTGAGGGCAGACTGGTTCAGAGCAGAGAAGACGATACTAGCCTGCTGCTTCAGAAGAGGGGATTTCAGGACAAAGCTCGCTGGCGGCTGCCGTGTGGTATAGACGTGTTATATTACCACGCCTTTACAAGGGAGATGTAGAGATAGAGGAGGCATTATATCGCAGGCTATTTCCCATTTCTGTAATTCCGGGACTTAATCATCGCTGGCCTGGCGGTCGGGGACTCTTCCCTGGCACTCGGGTCCACTGTAATATCAACGCAACGCCGCGCCGTTAGACGACCGTTTGAAAGTCTGACGCAGGAATTCCGAGGCTGTATCGGAGCACAACAATCCGAATTGAAGAGCGGAGCCTTTGATAACGAGATACACAAGCCTGCGCCCGGCTGATGATATGAGACGGCCCCTAGAGAGACGGTTTCTATGACGATGTGATGGTTAGACGGTGCCCTTCATTTCAGCCTACAAATGAAACCCTTTCCAATCCCTGGGGCTTATTTCGGTGCCCCCCTCCCAGATGCTATGGAAAGCTGAATGCAGCCCCCTGTGTAACTAGATTCACTGTAATCACACAGAATAACTGATAACCCTAATAACAGCACACAATGGGCAAAGGGATATCGCTATTTTGAAAAGGCGAACGGGATGAACGGTTTCTCACTGTGCCATTATTTGATTCCAATGCCTGGCTTACCGGAGGATCATCCAATCAACATCCAGTTCTCACAAAGACATTTACATTTGTAAGTAATTCAGCGGGCGCTTTTCTCCAGAGGGACTTAGTAGTGAGTGCATACATCCTCATACTGTCTGCAAAGGCGGGAAGCTAATTTGAGAGATCTGAGGAGAGGTGTGGCTAATAAGCTACTGACTAAGCGCCCAAACAAAAGCGCCCAAAAATAGTGTCCCCACATGCAAACTCTGCTTCCCTGAAAACTTTTAATAGATGTTAAGGTGTTCAGCTATGAAGACAGACTCCAGAGTACTGGAGCAGTCAATTGTCTACTTGGAAAACACTATATAATGCACTTCAAATGAACCAAAACCTGGAATCCCACAAGAACTAGTTTCTCCACACACAATCTAAGGGGGTGCAATGTTTGAGGGTGGTAAAGGGGGAGTTTGAAGAAGTTCGCTTCACCAACATATGAAATCTAGAGCAGGGTCACGCAGGGTATGACACCGGTGCAGTACAGAGGCTATCAACTTTCAGCTAAACAATAGCACCCCAGCCCCATAGGAGGCCATTGTACTTTGGAAAATGATTCTCCTTGAAATAAGGAATTCAGTGGAAAACTTACTAAAAATAACACACGCACACAGCTACGCACACATAAGACGGACCCCATTAACTCACACATTAGCATCAAGCTACGCAGCAAGACTGAGGCGCATTATCCAGAAGCCTCCCCAAGGAAACTGATCGACGAAGCTCAAGACAGATCGCTATCTGGGTAGGTGACATACACGTTTGCACACCGCTTGCCATCAAAGGCTACCTCTCCTATCCCGCTACCTGCTGATTTCCAGAAACAAGAGTGCCTGACTTGAACAGATCTATCACGGATGGTGCAGCAAGGCTTTGTATGATTAATGAGCTAGCTCCTCTTCCACAGGTCTCAAATAGCTCCGTTCTGAACAGGAAGTCTAGTCGCCGGCAGATAACTGCTCGGAATAGTAAACTACATTTTTAAAAGAGTTAAGTGAGACATTAGCGGGTATTAACTTAAACACACCGAAAGAATTTGAAACCAAGAGTGACACTTAAACTCAAGGTGAAGCCGTCTGCTTGTGCAGTGGAAGAATGTCAAGGAAGCATTGGACAGCATCAGCTGGAATGCAACTGGACCTTTAACCGTAAACCTCTCTAAAGCCCAAAGAATAGTTGACTATCAAATGGTGGAGTTCGTCAATGCCAGCCTATGGAGTTGGATGTAGACCGTATACTTCGGGCCATTTCTGAGGGATATTGCTCAGCTGTTTTGCACGTCCTTGGCAAAAACAACGTCTCACTTGGTGTCACCAGGCATCCATACAAAGGGTTTGGGCTTCTGTGAGGATGAATTCAGCAAAAGATCCAGCTCCTTATCTCACCTTCATCTGTGCAAATGGCCGGTCATAGCTGCCGACGTAGAGCAGTCCAACATTCTGGGAAAGCAACCTGCAAAGACAAAGAATCGTGATAAACATACCAGAAGAGATCACAACCTGCGCACCAAACCCCAGACAGAAAGCTCCCCTTGCTCTGCTCATTATAGAACAGAGACTCTCTGAAGACAGAGGTGGTCCACAACTAGCGCACATGTCTGTTTACCAGCTGTCGTAACAGAAACAAGGGAGAACAGAGACAAGATTAGGATGTGGCCTTTCAGTCCGGTAATTTAGAGAAGCTTTAACACACAGGCTGCTTTCCATCTCTGTAAGGCTATTACAGCCTCACTCAAAATACAAAGTCATAAAACAGAGCACCTGCTGCCGGCAATGACAAAACATTCTTATTATCTGTCAGCTTTCTTTTAAGGGACTGCTGATCGGCAGCTTTGAGGACACAGCAGTTACTGCGCCATTATGTGTTGTAAAATCTGTGCCCCCCCACCGCAGCTGGCCTTAATGACACACACTCACCGCATCCACGGAAACAACATTGGCATAGTTGCTCGTGGTTATTTCAGGACGCATTATCTGAGACCATTGAGCCATCAACCACTCCTCCTCGGACAGTTTCCGTGACGATGCTGTCACCAGCATCCCGTTCCTGGTTCTCCCTACGGCGTAATTTACCCACTGAGACGCGTTGGCGGCAATTAAGGGGCTAGTACGGCGGACGTGACGTTCCAACCCCAGTGCATGGATCTAAATCCGACCCGCCAAGTGAGGTCATCCTACTGCGCGAACGGGGGCTTATCGGGGTGAGGACTGCCTCTCTGACTCCCTGTTCCTCGGTAATGACCGGGAGGAGACCGGAGGCAGGAAGCAGCCGTCAACGCCGTGGCGGCGCCGGGCATCCATGAACAGAGCGAGTGTAAACAACTGGAAACAACTGCAGAGCAACCCTGGGTCCAGGACACAACCTTTCACCTCAAACAACCGGCCGTCGACACTGGCTGCATGTATATTGTATTCACCGTGCCCTCTGGTCAATGTCCGAAACTAGCAGAAAAGCTAAAGTCTGTACCGTCAACGCGGAACTCTAAAAATAAACTGCGTGTTGTCAATACAGCTTTATCGTAGTCACTGGGGGCAGACCGCAAGACTGACACTTGTGAAACGGACTGCCGTTGGCCCATTGTCATTTCAATTTAAATGTTTATGTGAGGAGCTCAGTCGATGTTCCACAGCAATCTGGACGTGTTATTTTGAGAGTGTTACTAAGCCTCTCGCAGGGTGTTTGATGAATTGATTTGAATCAGTCCCAGGTAAAAACCAAGGGCCTCGCTCACATCTTAACCCCCCCCCCGAGTAAAGGTGATAACATGCTGTTTGCCTCTACATCCTGGAGCACCTAAATCAAATGAAACACCTTCAGCAAAGTGACTACATTCGGATCCCCTGGGTGACAGTTGAAAACACGGGTCTTTTGTCGTTCGGCGGCTGTTGTCCAACAAGCTTAGAATTGAGCGGCCCGGGGACGAGCTGTCAGAGGGTCCTGCGGGCCACACCAGGCCATTCCAGATAACCTGTCATACATGCATGGCAGCCATTTTATAGACAGAAAGCTGTTAACAGGATGTAACAGTAGGCCTGCTGAGGGTGACGGAACCAGATGGAACTCTCGCCATCAAGTAGCACCCTATTCTCGTTCCCTAAATGGTTCACTACTTTTTGCCAGGGCCCGTGAAAGCAAAAACAGGGCACCACATAGGGAAGAGGGTGCCATTGAAGACCGACTCTCAGTTTGTTCCAAGTGCAGCTAGCTGGGAGGCCGCTGGAGGCCGGAAGACTTCGAATGTAAGCTAAAGACCGCCTGCCGTAAGCTGCTTCGCTGCAGGGCCACCCAGACACGCTCAGTACGGTCCTGCTCGGCTGCTGATAAAAGTGGAACACTGAGATTAACTGCGGCTACTTGTTTGTGTCCTACAATTGGAAATGTAATTCAAATTAAGTAGTTTACACAAGCCCACACTCCTCAGGGATTTAACCTGGAGCAAGGCTACGAAAAGAAAACAAATTTTGTCATCTTGCAAGGTGGGACATTTGGTTGGCATACGCAGAAGTAGCGGGCGGCGAGGTTTTGAGCAATATCTTTTCTACACAGACTACAGAGCTGTTAATTGCTGGGATGTGGCTGCCACTCCACTGAGGCCTGTCAGCTGGTGTGAGAACACCAACGTCCCACGTGACAGAGGCCAGGCTAAATCGGAACAGACCCGTGGATCAGGTCCACTCCAGCTCGCCGCTTTGGTACCGGTGATTCATAGTCACGTAGCGTTTTAATTGAAATTTATTATGGCTTTTGCCTTTCCTCACTACATGGTCCATCTCTATGTATGTTTTCTTTAATTGTGCTTTCCAGCTGTGGGCACTCAGCAGCTAATCCGTGGTAATGTGGTGCAGAACTAAATACATCTGGCCCCTGTGGAGCAGGTCCAGCCTCTGTCTCCACCCAGGGTGCCATGATTCAGACTTGAACGGTGCTCTAATGGGGGCTGCAGTGAAGCCACACGGATGTTAAATAGTAACCAACTTTTTCCAAATGTTTTTGAGTTACAGCCCACAATTTGTCGTGAATGGAGTCAATAAGGAGTTAACATTCGCTTAACCAATCACGTAACACGTTGCGAGGACGAACTGTGTGCATTATTAACGGTGGTAAAAATGTTCTGTGAATGACTATTACATCTCTGTATTCCACACATACAAGGCCCCTCAGTTGAGTGGTGAATTTTAAGCACATACACAACCACAAAGACCAGGCCGGTTTTTACGACGACAGGCAGATTAATACAAAAAATCTCTTTGAACATAGTAAAGTTATTAATAAGCCTTTGGCAAGTGTATCAATACCTATAATCACTACAAAGACAGGCCCTTCCTAACTGGGTTGCTGGGGAGAAAGGAAACCACAACCAATTTTATGATGAGTAAAAAAATAAAAAATAAACATTAGATTTTTCAGTGGTACCGACCAACATTTGCTTGAGAGCCAATCCCAGTTGTGGCTAAGCTTTGATTAAGCTTTCCACCCAGCTAATAATTACAATCAGCAGTGCTAGGTTACAGAAAAACCAACAGGATAGCAGCTCTTCTGGAATAGTTTGGAGAGCCCTGGTTTAAAAGCTACGATATGAAAAATGGGAAGATTGATGTACCACACTTCCCATTTTCAAGGATGGGGGTGGCTGGATGAGGTTATGTGTATTCTTGTCATCTGCAAGGACTTGGGAGTAACGGAATAGACCTAAGCACTGACAAAAGTACAGGAAAACTGGTTAAGCAAAGCTTTTGAACAAACGCTGGAAGACAAATTCACTTTCAGGAGGACAATAACCAAACCCACAGCGAGCTTATATGGTAAAAACCTTGTGTGCAAATCTCTTAGGCTTACCCCCTCAGAAGACACTGTCATAATTGCTGGTTTCCAAAAAACATTCGGGTTGTATAACAATTTCACAATTGTTAGAATTTACATCTCTCTTTGATTATAGTATATTATGTGTTTATCTTTGACAATAAAAACACATTGGAATAAGACATTTCAAACCTTTTCTAATGGAACAATTACCGGTAACCTCTTTATCAAACCACAATTCAGGAAAAATAATGTTGATTCTCTATTGAATGCACTTGGGAAACCCCCTTTTATCACTTGCTCTCTCACCTTCTCTCCTTCCTGATTTCTTTCTTTCCTCTCTCCTCCCTCCCCTCACCTATCCATCCATGCTCAGCTTTGTTTTTCAGTAGAGGTAATGAAAGTGGAGAGAGTGTGAGCTGCCTGTTCTCTGTAGCACAGAGACACGCAGAGGGATGCGCGGGCGGATGAACAAGCACTCATTCCTCCTGCTCAGACTTAATGACCCGCATCACACCAACACTGGGCTCAAAGGAGAGCCTTTGCTCCGGCCAAGCGCTACGCCATCGCCGCAGAGGTTCTTCTCCCCAAGGTCTTGATCCGAACCCCGATGGGTCGGGCCGTGAGCCAAAACGTAAGTGCCTAATCCGTCAGATTGTAAGTTAATTAGTGGCTTAGACACTGGAACTGATTCCAGATGATGCCACTGTGGATTACACCAGTCATTGTTGGAGACACCTATATTGAGGTTTCTTGCAGTTCGTGGCCCCACGCTACACGGATTAAGCATGGCGGTAAGTATGACAACATGTCAGCAATAAAAATAGTGTTGGAATCACATGAAAAAGAAAAAAAAACAATTTTGTCAGGTGATGGGACGAACAACCATAAAGCCACTTGACATAAAACCCCAATATACAGAAAAAAAAAGGCTGCACTTTTTGACCATCATTCCTGCTGAGGTATTCCTTCATTATCTTAACAGTGGCAATACAATACTATAGTTTCTGAGACTAAGAATTAAGTTAAACTCAACACGTGAACTTAAAAACATTATATCAACATTAGAAGAAACATGCAGACATTGACACTGTAGGGCAGAAATCGCTTGCGGTTTCAGCCCGCGGACCGGAAATTGAACAGCCCTCTCTGGTTTAGCTCGTAAATCAAATGCTTATCTTACATACAAGACTGACGGTTCAAAGCGAAGCACTAAGGCTCACTCGCGAACACTGTACGTGGTTGTGTTGATGTGTCACACAGAGACGACCGTTTGTTCTCCCGTAAGAATCATTATGCAGGCAGAGCGTTTCCCTAGCAACAGTGACTCACCCTTCTCCCCCCACTTTGCCGATCTTGAGACGGAAGTCTACAGAGTTGAGGCTGGGCGGCTTCCACTTGAGGATGTCATCACACCGCCCGGCTTTGTATTTCTGCGGAGACGCACAAGGCGAGAACCTGAATTTAGACCGACGTTTATTGTCACACAGAAAAGAATAAATCCACAACATATTTGCCCTCTGTGAGATTTGCTGTGTAGTTTGCATTTTTTGTTGACACTGAACGCTATTAGATCACCAGCCAAAACCTAACATTAAATAAAAGCGACACAAATGGAAGAACAAAAATGATAATGCTAACACAATTTATTCATTAAATACATTGTTAGGTAACACACAATGCTACGCGTGAAACTGGTGGCGTTGCCTTAAACAGCAATTACTACAAATGGCCCTTGTAGTTATTGATTAGTGTGTCACAGAAATGTTGACTCGCTCAGGGAGATTTTGGGGTTTTTACACATGAACTACTCATTTCAGGTCCTGGCGCAGTATTACAATGGAGATTAGGTCTGAACTTAACTGTTTTAAAAGTACAGTGTTTAGTTCCAGAACGTAATTCTCTGTCTGGCTGCTGGTTTTCATTTTTTAAAAGACCAAATTTGTCATTTGGACATTACAAAATCAGGAAGAGAGACAATTGGGTTCACATTTAATAGAAAAAACTACATATTTAAACAACCCAACCGTTCGGTCTTGTGTATTTCAGATAATTGCCTGACTGATTGATCCAGCTAAAGCTCAGCTTGGGTTCACAAACAGATGGCCTGGCATTCACCTGGGGGACCTTCTTATACAAACCACAATATACCCTTCCTTCAATGATGGCAAGGTGAAATATAAACATCTGAATATAGAGCAGTGATCCAGACCTCCTGAAGAACATCCAAGTTCTTCTTGGCATACTTTGAAGTAAAATGTACATTCTAAGTGAGCAATGGTTTCCAAATTGAATCCATGAACCTTTAGTCAAGCGTCTTTCTGATGTCGGGGTCATGACCACCACATTTAGCAGGTGCAAGGGAGCCTTGCAGAACCCTCCATGTAATTCTGAAGTTCTTTGTGACTTTCTGGACATTTTTACACCATACTCTTGGCTCTGACTGTAATTCAGATGAGCCTTAGAGTGTTATGACTTCAACCACAGAACCTCAGTAGAACCTCCTGAGGATGTATAACTTGTGGCAGTTAGACTCATAAATCCTCAGAAATGTATTTTGATTCTGGCATAATGAACTTCTAAACACTGCTGACAGCATCCTAGATTATTAGGTCCAAAGTTACTATTTATATTGGGCCTGGCTGGGCCAACTTTTGGCCAGGGAGTTAACCACATTACATTGGGGAGAGTAAACATGGGGAGTTGCTTTCTTCACATGTGATGCTTACATTTTCGATTACCTTTCAGCACGTCCCACATGGAGTGGATGCCAACATATGGAACAATCACAGTATTAAATTGTGTACCTCAGAGCCATGACCTACACATAACTGAAGCCTTGTAGAATGACTTGGACATGGAAAACAACAATTACCGCCAAAGTCGTAGGAAGAGTTGACCACAGGACCTATTTTATTACCTAAAAGGGAATACCAAAGTGGATTGCTACAGTTATGCATTTTAAGGGAGGACACACAAAATACTGAATGTTTCAAAAACACGAGGAGATTTAGTTACTTTTCATTGTATTTTCTTTTCTTTTTGCTTACAGCAATGTTACATCAGTATGTTTTTAAACCAATAAAAACCCACTACTATAAACCGCTTTAAATTGAATTTTTCAGACCGCCTAATACTTGCAGAATATGTTTTTTACCCATGTGCAGCAGTCCTGCCTTCCCTAGGAATTGTACAACTTGTTTCTAGCCTAAATCAGTGGGTATTGTTTCAACAGATCAGAGAAGTATTTCTTGTCTCCCCTCATATCACAAAATGACCTGCATGAATCAGGGGCATCCAGTATGGCATTTCCCTAGAGTGGTGAAATCCTGAGCTAGGGCAACCACACTAAACTTTAACATCTTTATTTTATAAATGTTTTTTTACGCTTCACAATAAACAGATGTTAAAAAAAAGGTACAGACACTCAACTCTGCACAATATTATTTAAAATCTCCTTCGAGTGCAATGAGGTACAATATCTTCTCAATGATTTCTCAGTAAAACGCGTTATAATTGCCCTGAATAAACATATCCACCTGCACACAAAAAATAAATAAGAGAAATTGTAAAGAAAGTGCAGGTTCACATTTCCCACAACTCCCTAAACATATATTTTGTAAGACAGGCAAAATAAGGAGGTGAGCTCAATTTGTAATTGATTTGGAGAACTGAAAAAGATGTGTTGTTCAAGAAATGTCTACAAACAGTGAATACTGTGTTGTGTTTAGTGGAAATGTTTTCAGTCTCTAAAATTGGAGATATAGTAGTCAGGTTATATAGTATGTAACATAGGAATCCAGTAAGAGAAACACAAAATACAATATGTTTGTAAAAGAGCAGGTACCATAAGTTATAATATAATCACATATATTATTACACTATATACAATTACATATTATTTTCTTTTCAATGTCAGGTTTAATATAGCTATTAACAACAAAATAGGCATTTGAGAATCAACTGACAAGAGCAATTTATAGATTAATATTGAAAAAGGCGCAAGTACTCACATTTATTCATAAGTTCTCAGAAATCCCATTCTACAGAATTCAATTAAAGCTGAATATGGAAATACAAATTTGCAATTATCGGACCAATCTGCCATTGCTAAAACATTTTGTACTGACAAATCTATTACGTACCAATTGATTCTTTTGGAATATGACTTCTATAGTCCTCATGAGCTTATTTCCAATATTCAGAAACATAATAAATGTCAAGAAGAACTAAAAATACTAACTTTTAAGTAAAAGGTATATAAAGGAAGGAATTTGACCGACAACAAGAAGAGAAGGCATTGTCTCTCAAAATGTATGCGGGGAAAACATAATACTTTTGCCACAGCCAGTTAAGATGATAAATGTTGTCGATTAGAGCATCCCATCATACATATACAACAGACACATGGCCAAGGATTTACAACGCGCACAGCTCCAGTAGTGTTAGCTGAAGAAGGTGAACAAGTTACATGCGATGTAAAGCCCAGTGACAGTGTAAAGTGGGGGCGGGAACAGATGAGGCTGTGGTTTGAGTGTTAGGTTAGGTTGCCAAGTAACAGAACCGTGCCCCCGGGGACTGTGTGGGACAGTGGTGGTTGGTGGGAGGAGGTTTCGGAGGACAGGCTCGTTACTATGACTGAAGAGAATAAATGCAAATGTACTAAGCACAGGACACTGTTGCATTCAGGCCGATGCAACAAGCCAGTCTGCCAATGCCTCTCCACAAGCCGCTAACGCTTCGGGGCCAGACCGCATCCCTTAAGTGGTACGTAAGACGAGCGACGGTACGGAATACTCAGGCAAGGGGGCATCATAGCAACAAACGTCTCCATCACCGGCCACTCAGTCACCTGGCATCAGGTCCCCGCTGCACCGACAGAGGGACTTGGCATTGCGTGGGTGTTGACCGACCACAGCTGTTGAAAACTGATGCAACTTGCCAAGCGCTAAACCGGAGAGGACACGGAATACATTTCTTTGAAGAATGTATGTACAAGGTGTGTCTATCTATCTAGCTATATATACACACACAAACTATATAAAATCCATGGAAACCATTTCTGTTACAGGTCCTACCCACTGCCAGAACACAGCAGCTCCCTTCACATAATGCCTGCATATACCATTAGATGGGTTCTCATCATAT
Organism: Esox niger; assembly: GCA_016801105.1. NCBI lineage: Eukaryota > Metazoa > Chordata > Actinopteri > Esociformes > Esocidae > Esox > Esox niger. The sequence continues at coordinate 46,318 of JACXGJ010000068.1, read as the reverse complement.
GACAGCCTGCCTGCTCTAGCTATCCCAGTCAAATAAGATCATGGCCCGTACTGTGACCTCTTTGTCTGAGGCCCTCTCTCCCAGGGACTGTTGATCCATGCAGGGTCATGGCCTCATTCGATTAGCTGCCTGGGAGGAACTATGTTGCCGCTAGCTCTCTTTCTCCACCAGCAAGCTGGACCTCCTCCGGGGGAAAATGTCGCTGGAGACCGGTCTCTGGGGCCGGCTACCTGAAGTCTCTGCCGCTGGATCTCTGACCTCATTCTTGCAGAGCTGGGATAAAGATCCACTCAATATTTAGATGAAGGTTGAAAGGATTATTCAAATATCAATCAGAACCTGAGGCTTTCTAACTGTCCCCAGTCTACTAGCTAACGAGTGTGATGTTTCTTGGGGTTGGTGAGAATCGATCGATGGGATCAAGCGCACACTTCGCCGCCAAGCCAACCTTGGCATGTGTGGAGAGCTGTGTCGGCATGACCGTAATTAAGTCTGCTTATTGATAGGTTTGGTACGTTAAGGTTCACTCGAGTGAAAGCCTCACATTGTCGCATTCAGTCAAGGGAGATGTAGAGCGAGCGGAGCGCATTGTCCTTGTCCTTCCGTGTCCCTGAGGCTGTGCTCTGTGTAGGCAGGGGCCTTTAAAAAGCGGTGCTTGCCTTCACAATGGCCATTCAGAGACGGCCAGAGATAGAGAAATGAATGTGTGCTCTTAAAGGACTTCCAGACTGTAAAAATCCTCTCTGATGAGAAAGGTGGGAGTGGAGAGGGAACGTTCTTCGATAGAGGCGGTTATGTGGTACGGGCGGAGGGAGTTAAAGAACAAACGCAAAAAAATAAAAACACACAAGCAAGGTGAAAGACACTGCCTGAAAATGTGGGTCTGTCGATAGTTGGAGAACACAAAAAGAGGTGATATTGACTGTGTGAGGCCCTGCAATTCTGCCAAAGGGCATATAGTTTACAGAATTGCACAACTACAATGTTCTTTGTTGTTGTCAAAAACAACCAAGTAACAATGTTTTTTTGTCCCCAGAATTTCACAAGCACGTTTAGCACCGCAGCTGCGACTCAAGGAATACATTTGACTACATTAATATGAAAGAAGTAGCAACAGCTTGGCTGTGAGTTTCTGTCTGACCGCACATCAAGCAACAGCCTATATACACATGTGACAAACACGGCTCTGCGATGATCTGTGGATATTAAAAATAACCCCGGCCTTCCCACAGCACTGCACAGGACAATGGTAACTCACACACTATCTTTTATGTACCATCCAGCTCCACACAAAGATAGGAAATACAAACCAAAATCTCTCTAGCCTGAGTGTCTACCCCTCCTGAGTGCCAACACCCCGTGTCACTCATCACAATGCCAAACATGACCGAAGACAACAGATAAGACCTTAAGCAATGTCCAGTGATGATAAACACAAATGAGCCTGACCTCTCTGCACAGACACTAAAGCTCTATTAGTGTTACCATTGGATTCTTGGCTACGTCCCCGACCAAGACCCTTATTGCCTGGTAACTTAGTCTGGCTGGACAACCGGCTCTACAAAATGGTGGCGCCAATCTTCTTCCATTTCATGAGGCAGCCCACTGTTTTGGGAAATTCGAGTGCTTGGTCATTTTTTTCATAACCTTGCCCCATGCAGACAGAAAACTCTCTCAGAAGTCTGCAGAGAGGTCCCTGGGCTTCATGCCTTGGCATTTGGTCAGACGCCACACTGTGAGGTCGCTGACCTTATATGAACATGTATGTGACTTCCTAAATCATGTCTAATCAATTTCATTTGCCACAGATGGACTCCAATCAGCTATAAAGACGTCAAGAACAATCAAAGGACACAGGATGCAGCTCAGCTCATACTCCCGTACATATATTATTCAGTTTTTCATTTGAATCGGCACATTGCTTTGTCATTACGGTTTGTTGTTTAAAGATTGATGGCAAAAATAGTTATGACAAAACAATGTACATGGCCTAAATACTTTCCAAGGCACTGTAGGTGAAGAAACATTCTATAGATGTGTCATTCGCACTGATAATCTGATGAAGGACTGCTTTGCGCAACCACCCTCATCACCTAAATGAAAACAATGTCAGTACTCAGACTGAAATATGCAGCGAATGACTGTGTGGCGGTTTGGTTGGCAGTGGACACGGGTGAGAACCGTGGTGAAGTGTGGATTTGGGCTATGCATCCTCTGCTGCTATTTCACAATGGGACACCTGGCTCAATCGTATCTAGGTCTGTGGACTACAAGTTAGGCTTTACCTCCCAAAGTGCTACAGGTTGGTGCCAGAATAAACAATAATCCATTATTTTCCGGCATTATGTGTACTGCAAACAACATCTTAATCAGAAACACATCAAACAAAGTCAATTTACTGAGTCGATTGTGTTGGCGCAGACTGTCTTATGTGCACACTGTTGAAATAATCAGCAGAAGAGGAGCCATTTCCTCATGTAGCCATCAATCTGTCTTTCAGTGATGTCATTGTCCGCCTAGGGTAGGCAGATAAGTTCAGATCTCTTCCTGGATATAAACAGTAAAAACTCATAAATATAGGATGTTTTAGAGTTTCATCTGCAACAATTACATTCCTGCCAACGAATGGACTTTTTAAAATATTGATGCTACTAAACTGACACTGTTGGCATGCTAACTCCAGGTTGTATCCAAAAGTTAATAATGAATCATCTTGGATTTTGTCACCATGGGCCTTATGTCCTGAGTTACCTTTGAGTCAAATCCCTGACGAAAAAGTACTAGTTTTATACATATGTCGAAATGAAAGGACAAAACAAATTTCAGAGAATCTACATTATTAAAGTGCAAACCAGACCCTCTAATTGGATTTCAAAACACACAACACTTCAAAGTAGCAATTTCATTTCTACGTGACAAATAGCACATTGCCAATACATTCAGAGCGTGTACTATAGCAGGCAGGAAATATAAGTGAGAGGCACCGAACGCCGGTTATTCTCAAGCCCGTTTCTGGCCGGTTCTCGGTGCCATCTGGACATACCGTCAAGGAGTGGCACTGGTGAAGCCCACTATACTGCTGTTTGCCTGCTGAGACGTAAAGATCACTCTCCACACTGCCAGGATGACAAACAGTCAGGGGTATCATCAGAGACCGTTGATGATGTGTCACTCAGGAAAAATATGTTTCTGGTGCTGGCAGAGGACACATGGAGCCCGGTGCCGTCTGAGACCCCAACACACAGTACACCACTTACGGGCTCATGTCGGTGCCACGCTGAAAGCTTTTAAAAGGAGCACATGTGCAGCTATGGAAATGTTTTCGGGGGCACACAAAGAAATGCAGGATCACGACTTAAGAGCATAATGCCACTGTAGATCCCTCAATGTTGAGAGGAGTATTTTGCTAATATATTATAACCTATCACCTGCAATTGGCAGACCTTTTAGAAGTATTGTTTCAAAACAAAGTCAGTTAATGTTAACACAAAGTTGAATATTTTTGTATTAATCTAATCTATCTATGAAAGAAAGGGCGAGAAATTTCAAACAGCCATCGTTTGGCAGACAGGGTTAGCAGTGTCATGACTTGGCGGTTGCAGCTATGCAGTCCTGTTGGTTACAGACCTACAGTCCATTAATCAAGTGATAACAGGACAGGCTGCCACTCTGGGGAGAGAACCGGGCTAGCTTGGGCCAATTTTGGGTCTTGACGTTCAGGGAAACCCAACTTCACAGATTAAATGGATTACTAGGAACCTCCCACAGTCTCTAAAAAGTTAATAGTTTTCTCTGTTCTTTCAAATGTCAACATCCCCCCCACGTAACTGCATCCAATTAGTCACTTGTTTTAAAAACAGCAGAATGACCTTTCAATCAAAAATGTGTTTTCCAAATACCTTTCCTCAACTGAGCTCAGGTGATAACGGCTGGAGTAAATTAGTCTCGCTTTGGACTTTCTCCAAAAAGCATCGCAGAGGTTTAAAATGATGTAGAAAGGCAGTACATTAATTTGAACCTCACCTCCTACACACAAACACACACTTATCGCGCTGTACGAAATACCGTTTACCTGAACTGACACCATCAGCTATGCTACACCTGCAAAACAAACATGTGTTGCATTACAGCCAACAGTTTTGAAACACCCCTGCCCCCATTACAGGAATATTCATTGAGTTCTCATTTGAAAATGACTCTTTGTTATTAGTCTTGCCCAGGATTAGAGACAAGAGAAGGTCCCCTCCACTTAACAGTGTCCCCAGAAAGGACCTTCTCTGTCAGTGCTCACACAGACACACACACATGCAGGGCATGGGAAAAATACAGTGGACAAACAGCCTAGAGAGACGGATACACCAGACAGGCTCTCTGAAATACTGTGTACACAGAAAGCAGTGTTATAAACACCAAGCAAGAAGGTGCACTGAAATGATCCATCTGAATTGATGACACCGACTGGCACAAGAGAATTTTCCCATAAATTGAACAGAATGTAGTGTTAGTATTAAGGCTGTGTTTAGACACGAAGCCCAGTTCTGATCTTCTTTCTCAACTAATTGGTCTTTTGACGAATCAGATTAGATCAACATTTTTTTATCTCATGTGAAAATATCTTACAATTACTTAAAAAAAAGAGAAAAAAACTGATGCCTGTGTGTGAAGGTTCACGGAAGCACTAGCTAATTTATAAAAGCAATTAATCAGATATCTACAAAGTAAATTATTAGCTAAGATAATATAAAAGTAAAAAAATACAGCAGCAAGTGAATGGGTGTGTCCAAACTTTTGACTGGTACTGCATATACATATTTCTTTACTTTTACCAATTTTCTCTCCCCAACATCACAGGCAATGTAGCCATACTACATTTCTAACCTCCCAAACCTGGATGTTGCTGGCCAAATGAACCACCCTCCACTGGTGCCCTTCTCTAATCCGTGAGCGGAATGCTAACCACGGTGTCCTACGACACAGCTAACTGTGAGACCGTAAACACTAAATCTGTTTAATAATAAATCCAATCCAAAACAGCCCTCTTACATTGGGACTAGAATGTCCCTCCGTGACATTTTTGTCCCATTTTTCATCTTCTTAAGTATTATTTGAGATGAACACCGCGCGGGGATGGGAGGGGGTTGGGTTCTTGTAGGTCTTTGTACAATCTGTACAAAGATCCCCATAAGGAGCGTTCGCTCTGTGGCCGTGACACACACTGTTCTGTTATTAATGCTCAATTTCTCCCTTACTTCCCTCCCGAAACACATGCGCACACACACAAAGGACTGTTTCCCAAGGACACAATGTGTTAGCCAAGATAACAGCCAAAGAGCAGTGAGTAAGAACCACTGCTGTGTTGTAGCGGGCACTCAGATTCAATTGCAACCTGGACGTCTGAGCAGTCAGATCCAAGTACTGGTATTAATGCTACACTGTTAATCTCCAGCCTGTCTGTGGCTCAAATGTCTCCTGACACCCCATGTTGTGCACATAGGACTGATCGAATAATTGCACTGTGCAGGGAACAGAACGTTGTTTGGGACACACACACCAGCCAACACCCGGTTTCCTAACAAATCAGGAGAATATACTGTGTTACCGACTGAAGTTAAGGTGCGAGTAGAAACACGACATTTTTCAGGGTTTAATTTTGGTTGCGATTCCTTAATGTCATCAAACGTAAATCATGGTTCCTCCTTCCAGACTTTCACACTCTGTCTTCGAGCAGAATCAGCAAAGCCGGAGAAGAAAATAGCTTGGAGTTGTGAATCCCACAAGGCCTTGAAGATCAAAACGTATGTCTCTTCTATGAGAGCTACACCATCACTCCTGCCAACATAGCAAGCCCATGTATTTTTCTGAATAGTATTGACATGTGAGGCCAGGAGAAAGGTGTGTGTGTGGAGGGCTGTGTTCGCTGGGAAGAGGAAATATTACCTGAAATTTTTCTGAAGGGGTTCACACCTGGGCCACCGAGGTCCAGCTTAACGGCCTAATGGATTTCTGCTAATTGGCTCACAGTCAGAGCTGCTGTTACGATATGTAGAGAAAATAACACCTTGGTAAAATCTACTATCCTTTTAAGCCTTCTGATCACTATTACAATCTAGTGGAAAAATCTGGGGCTAAGCTTCTGAAAGTGCATGACATTATGAAGTTCAGTTTAAAATGACATAATTTCAGACAAAACATATTATTTTAACCATTTATCTGAGGACCTATGAACAGCAATGTACATACAATGACTTGGCATCAGGCTCTGTGGTAACTCACTGCCACCTCATGATCATGTTTACAATACTACTAACAAAAACATCACCGTAATATCATTAATAGCAGTCCCCCATAGGCAATGAGCAAGGTACACAGTACCGATTCCCCCCATAAAGATAAACAGAACAGGTGGAGGCAGGGGTGGTGGGTGGATTTGTACCGTTATGCTAGTGAGACCATCAGCAAATCAGACTGAGTGAGTAACCTGGTGATTAAATAGACTGGTATAAAATCTGATCTCGTGATTGGAGCACTCCAACATCAGCTGATGCCTCGCCAGCCAATTACAACTTGGGTTTCCTGGCAGAACTGGCTGTGCAAACTTCAGTTAAGAAAACATATTAAAGCAACGAAACAAAAATAAGCACACAGTAGCAACTTTAACTAGATTTCACTATGTTTTATTTCTTTTTCTGTGCCTCAATTCTTTTAGTATTTTTGTCAATCCCAAGAACAGCGTGTGCGTCGTCCACCACAAGAAGACATCACACTAGAAGCAGTAGCTTCAAGACATAGAAACACGAATGCCTCCAATTACCTTTGAGTCAATAATCCAGCACGTTAGAGAAACAGATGAGATCATTTATACTTAACGTCAATCTACACTTTAACAAGTCAATTAGAGACGTCGAGAAATGCATGTAAGAGGAGAAACGCGTGTATTTCCTGTAACCGGCTTGCATATGCAGTAAATAATCCATCAATCTGCAATCCACCTCTGAAACAGCACGTTGTCGTTAACGAGGTCAGGCGTGATTCCTGGAAATCCCCATCCCACAATCATTATGCAACCTGATTTAATTAATAGCCAGGACAGATAGGCACCGGCCAAGCAGGAAGAAACATACAAACCCTCATTGGCACAATCACGTGAACCCGATAAGAAACCCAATCCGGCTGCCGCATAGCATTTGGTTTGAGGAAATAAGTGGGAGGCCCATTCGGCGCCAGTCAGCGGGGTGACAGAAACCTGGTCCAGAGGACCGTCCTAGGGGGTGGGCGTGGCCACGGCCCCTGGCCGAACTGAGCGTAGCACAAATGGATAAAAGAGCCTCAGTAGGCGGCAGCACTGAATGGGATCTGGTACACAGGGGACGGACGGAGGGACGGACGCGCCCTTCCCGGTAGTGACTCCAGTGGACCGGGGAGGCATGGGAGGGGGGGGGGGTGATGTGGGCCTGGCTCTCCGCAGCACCAGCGGCGAGGTGACCAATGGGGCGCACCATAATGTGGCCCACGGTTCAGGGAGAGGACAGAGAGGAGTGAGGCCCGGGGGCTGGCGGCGCTACACTGAGGAGGCTGAGCGCTCGCGGGTGGAAGCCACACATCTGCACAGTATTTCCCTTTAAAGAACACCGCTTCAAACCGGAGCCCACGGGGCTCCAGGCAAATGAAGCCTCCGAACAAGGGAAAGGGGAAGGCGTGGCCGTTTGGGAAGCAGATCACAGGCCTCCCCTGGGCGTGTGGCCAACTCCCGGCGAGACGTTTAGCACTTATCTCGCCGCGAGCAGGGAGGCTATGGTGCAGTTATGCGCGGAACACGCATTAGCCTCCCGATGACACACCTGCAAGATAAGCACAAATTACGAATCGCATTTATTTCACGCTGTGATACGACGGAAGTTTTCATTTTAACTGCGAGAAGTGTATGCACGCAGACCTAAAGAGGCCGCAGAAAGATCCGCTGACAAGACGGATGGCAGGGACAGCTGTCGCTCGGTTTCCGCGTACTCGTCTCGAACATTTTCACACTGCCCACAGCTTCTAAAAAAACCCGGGACAGGTTCAATTCACACATGATGGCAAGCAATCACGGCAGGCTGTTCAACGAAGGCATCACAGGCGCTCCAGCACAGCTCATCAACACCAACTATCATGGGCGCTTCAGCCGCGCGTTAATCAGCACATGACGGGTCGTTCTCCGGTTCATTACTGCCTCTCTTCTCTACCCTCAGAAAACCCATTGGAAGAGGAGGTGAGGGGGGGAGACTTCTGACCTTCCCGTCAATGGGTTTTGGAAATGAGAAGATACGCTTGAGTAAAATAAATGTTATTGAGGTTTTCCCAAGAATGGAGAAAGCAAACATTTGAGGACCATTATTTTATAGACTGTGAATGAGTGACTGACAGATGACCCATGAAACCATAATACCAATAGCCTGCTCAGAAAAAACCTGCAGCCCGACTCACGAAAGGGGGAAAACATAAAATTGTTTAGCCCGTCGCCTACATTTTTTATTAGCTGGTATCATAAAATTGATAAACAGTTGATTTATTGTCAATTGTCAATAGACAACAACACATATTAGCCTATGGAGCTCAAAGACTGTAAGAAGCCTATAACAAACACATAAATCACAACCACTGAAACAATATTTTCACCTGTGCAACACCATGTTTTTTTTAGAATAGTTGGAGGGAAGACTAAACGAAATAGCATTAAATGAGCCGAGATCATGTTGACCGCAACATGTCATTGCGATTAAATATTTCTTCTGGTAGCCAAGCAGCCCAACAAGGAATATAAATGCCTTATCGTAATTCCATCGCCCAGATCCTAACAGCCCTACATAGAACTCAGTTCCTTGGAAACGCCATTTAAAAACAATTTACAGGAAACATTGCAGTAATCCTATTCACCAGAACAGACATGTCATTGCGTAAAAAAGGAGGTAATCCACACGCATCAATTTGAAGAACAAGCTGAATTAAATTGAAAAACAGAACTATATTCAATAATATATGAAGAAATGTGGTGCTTATAACACATTGTAAAAATCCTGTGCATAAAAAGTATCCACTTAACACTGAATCTTTTTTGAATGACTCCTCGTACATCTCACTTCCCAGAAAATATTTTTACATTGAAAGAAACATATTTTCTAGTTTGTTCTGATATGTATTACATTATATTGGTACACTCATTTAGTATACATATTACCTCACTGCAATATGGACGTGGGAAAACATGACTGTCTTTCTGCTAAATGAATAAACAAGTCCAAGCTGTTATTGCAGAGCCATTATCACCGTGGCAGCAGAGCCAGTGTCCAGGTCAAAGGCCCACTCAAGGGGGCGTCCCAACAGACAGTGTAGCACCAGAAAAACACGCAACGCGTCATGTTTAAACAATTCGACATTTGATAGTGTTTTTTAGAACAATGTCTCCAGCAGGGTTTTGACCGCAAGGCTGAGACAGCGTATATTAGGGGCACCTATTCATTAATTCAAATGTGAATCATGTGACTGCAATTCAATACGTAAAGCCTGCAGACACGGTGAAGCGCTGACCTCCTGGAATCTTCTGCCCAGTGAGCAGGATCTTGGGGGCAAACACACAATGTTTATGAGAACAGTCTGAGGAGAACGGCCAGAAAATAACAATTATTTACAACATCGGCATGCAAATGGGCATCATTGGCATTCACAATGTGTTGAACCTTGACACGGGTTCAGGCAAATAGGGGTCCTGCACAATACTAGACAGGCAAACATAATTAACTGGCCAGTGAGGGCACGTTGTCAAATATTCTGCCTTAAAATCCACGTAGGCACTGGGAAATACTGTTAAAGGCAAATAATTATTTAGGATTGCAAGAGCGCCAAACAGGTTTATATTATGACCTATGAATGTGAAGTGAATGAGGGCTAAGAAGGTACCTAAACCTTAAAATGCCGGAGCGCATCCAGTCATCTCAGTCAGTTGAGAACCATCCGGAGTCTTTTCCACCCAACAACGATTGACTACTGAAGAGGGGCTTATGCAGCAAAGCCAATAACAAAATGGATTCTGGGAAAATTAAAGGATTCCCAAGTCGGACATTTTGTGAAAGAACATGTTGTTAAGGCTAGAGCCTGTGTAAAGTTGGGAAATAATACCAGGTGGGTAATCTCAGGCTGTTGCTGATCGTAGACAAAACAAACTGACTGAAATGTCTGCTGCTGTTATCTTGAGGCAAAACTTGATTCCTCACTGAACAGTCAAGTGACAATACAATCCGACAACTTAGATAATAAGAAAATACCCTGGCTATTGTTTTGCCCATCGGGCAAGTCTTTCATCAGGCTTAAACTGGACTACAGGACAACGATTTGAAAAGTGGCTTTTTTTCTGGCAGGTGCAGGGCAGGACAAGCTTTCCCTCCGGCCGAAAGAAAGAAAATAAACACTGTATGCTCTACTATCCATGCATTTCAGCTGTGAACTAACAATATATTAAATTCAGATTATCAATGAATACTGAATAAAGGTTACATATAATTGAAGTTTCTTATTTTAGTCTATTGACCAGTATATTCATTTTTCATCTTGTGGATTTGGCAGTTACTAATCCCAAAGACTGTTACTACTCCATCTAGTTTTTGCTGTACCAGGGATACAAAATCAATACAAATAAACTCAGAGAGAAAAGAAAAAGAAATTCCCAACGTTACAGCAAAGCCAGAGATGAAGGCGTACTTGAATACATTGACAATGTCTTCTCTCAACCCAATGCAGCGGCCTACAAGAGCGCGGACCGCAAACAGCATATTCTCCATGAAAACAGCACCATATACCGGTGGCACCGTTCTGGAGATGTTTTTACGGTAGGACTCTTGACAAAAAGAAGGGGTCGACACACATCGCACAGTGTGCATCATCAGAGATAAGACGGCGAGTCAGATTCGGAGAGCAACCGCTATGCCTCCCTTCACCCCATCCGAGCGCATGCAGGTGAACCAGGCTTCAAGCGGCCCTTGGTTCTTATCTCTGTCACGACTCTCTTCTTTGAATGCTATCACTTCTGTTACACTGTGCAGACACTATCTGTCAGTCCACCTGTGATGTTGTGCTAATTCATTTACTATTTAAAGGACAAAGTTACATCACTCCGGGGGGAAAACCTATCCCTGCAAACTATCCAAACAGGGGACACGCTGTGTCTCCTTGAGCCGAAACCAGAGATACGATGGAAGACCGGGATTAATGTCCGTGATAAGGGTAATTGTCCCCAGGATGGCTGCTGTAATATTAAAAACAGCAGCATGAAAGTAGTGTGGTCAGAGGTGGCCTTTTCCCTTCAAAAAGGCTTTTTCTGATTACAGATCATCACTGATAGCAGACAACGATTTGGGTGGTACACAAAGTTAAGCCAGATATAAATCTTCGATTTTTAAGGTCATTTTCAATGGGCGAAAAATCCAGTCTAGTGAAAACGGGTTTAATGGAAAAAGTATTAGATTAGGGGGATGTATCAAGAAATCCTTAGCCATGTGGACAATGGAATGGAGTCATACAATTATTACGCTATACCATATACAAACACACAGAGTTTACTCCAAAAGGACATGAAGACATATTCAAACACTATGTAATGATACAGTGAATAAGGGCAAACTGACAGCTTTACTTAGAGATGAACCTTTTAGAAATAACAGCACATTGTAAACATAGTACCCCACTTCGGGATTCCAAAAGTATTTCAACAGTTGGTCTCACACCTGGGTCTTATTAAGCAGGTGTATCTGTTAGCAAACGTTGTTTGCATGCAAAGTTCAAAAACACCAGTTAGCATTAAAAAACGGGTCTATAATTCTCCTCAAAGAACCTCCGGAGTTCTGAAAAAAAAAAAGACTGAACGGATAGACAAATACTTGCAGGTACCAGAGTGGTGGAAAGAGGCTGCCACTGGAAGTCGCCTTCATTGATGAGGAATCTGCTGACAGAAGCAGGATTCTGAAGTGTAATGGAACACCTGGTCTTCTGAGATACAACCAAATGCGTCTTAACGCACCATACTATGTTTCATTATGCAGCAGGACCATAACATTGCCGTAGATACCGAAGAGTTCATCAGTGCTAAAATGTGGAAAGACCTTGGGTGGCCAAGTCAATAACCCGATTTGAAACCAATCGAGCATGCCCTTAATATGCAGAAGAAGACAAGGCTGAAGGGGACAAGCAAGGAATAACAAGCAGGGATTAAAGATGGATGCTGTACAGGCCAGCCAGAGCAACACGAGAGAAGATTCCCAACAGTCCAAATAATTGGGGGACTATGTATAAACTATGTATAAACTATGTATAAACTATGTATAAACTATGTATAAACTATGTATAAACTATGTATAAACTGGGCTAAATTACGGCTCAGTGAATTGAGAAACAGTCTACTTTCAAGAAGAATTCTATAGGCGCTGAGCCACAACAAATCCGAGTTGGATAATATATATCTCAACATTACGGCTAGACATGCGCTTATATGTATATTTTGGGGCTGCAGCTGTGTGTAATTGCACCCCAGAAATTGTGTGGGTTGCAGAAATATTATGACAGTAATGATGTCATTTTGGTCACAGCAAGCAGCCAATGAAAAAAAGAGACAGACCCTGACCAAATATATTAAGCAAATCAGTACATACAGAATCATTTCATTAAACGTACACCGACTATAAACATTAAACAAAAAAATCTAATATTTTAGACAAACTTGGACATTTTACAAACAGAAATACCTTTTGCATACTGTGTAAATTCCAGTAATTATTCAAAACAAATTCCGGAACACTAAGTACTACCTTGCTGGGAAGAAGTATGCTGAGGCTAGACATTGTTTATTGCTAATGTGATGTATATTATAGGCTGTACCAAATCTTACCGCAGACCTCTGCCATTTAGACTTTTGTAAGGTTCTCTCCAACATTAAACCTACATATCGTCCCTCTGACGTCTAAAAACTACAGATCGGATTCCTGTCAGTATAATACTTGAGAAAACGGTCTCTAACCAACTCTAACATTAAGACTAGTCTCCTCCATGGCTCTCGGTATTGCCCAAGCTCGCTCTCTCTCCTCTGTTCTCATCCACCAAGATCCTTCTAGGGACGAGGGGGGAGGGTGACGGTAAGCGAGCAGGATGACGACTGTGGCAGCATGGAGTGGCAAAGGTCGGCTGACCCCGATATCCTTCGTCACACCTTGCTCTTTCTGCTATGTGGCCATGTAAACCTTAACCCTGTCTGCAATGGGGACACCACAATGTTAATTTGCTTGGCTATGCACTGACTCGTGGATAACAGAATCAAACGCTGTCCAACCTCCCATGACCCAGTTATACTCAAACAGTGTGTCTCTTAATGTATTCTCATAACTCCTCACCCTAGCATACATAGAGCCTACTTTAGAAGTGACCTATATTTTAAGAAACTCCGCAGTATAACTGTAGCTTATCTCACGTTGTGCTGTTATCCTCCCACCCTCCCTGGAACTAGCTTTCTTCTCTAACAAAAAACACTTGAGTATATGTCTAAAAGAAACATGGTCAGTTTCATTTCCTCTTTTTCAAGTTGCATTTTCTGACGTTTTTATGCTGCATTTAGAGTAGAGACGAGAAATGATCTGTGATAGACCAATGGTCGACCCTGGGCCCCTAATCCTATGTCTTAATGTAATTTATTACTAGCCAATTCCGTGAACATTCTTTTTTGAATAAAATCATAGTATGGAACAGGCTATTTTGGATTCACGATGCTGATTGATGACTAGCATGAATTAATCAGCAGAATCCCTACGTTGCCCAGTTAGGGCCTGTTAAGATCCATTTGATTTATCATCCACTGTTCCACCGTCCAGCCGACAATTTATACACCTTATCCCCATACGCACATAATTTAACAACACTATCAATTCAGCATATGGTTGGTAACAGTGGGGCTTTGCCAAAAGACACTGCTGTCTTACCGAATCGACCCGTTAAAACATGCAGATTGTCCACATCATGCATATGATGCGAATGCTTTTCATATCCAAAGAACCAGGGTAGTGACTAGCTGGGTACCTTGAAGGTTTTTCTGACAATCAGGCAGATAGTCTAATCCTGAATCCACTTAGTCTTCACTATCCTGCCCATTCCTAGAACGTGTTCGACATCCAACGTGAACCAAGTTGAAGTGTTTGTTTGATAATCCAATCAGTTTCAGTAAATAATCACAGGATAGCTGAAAATCTTATTCACAGCATGTCACAAGCAACAAATAAATACATTCATAACAAAGACTGTCTACAACCAGAACAGAGACGTCCTACCCACCTGCTCAGCAGATCCCAGACACTTTACAAGCTTCCTTCACAACGACAGGAGACGACACAGATGCCTTAGAGACACACCAAGGCCGACGAATAAAAGTTTGTCCGAGACCAGAGGCACAGTGTTAATCTGCAGTGTTATTAGAGCAATGTTGGGGAAAACTTGACGCCGTTGCTCAATCGGGCCAAAGAGCCATTACAGTTCTCATTTGTTATGTTTCTAGTCTGCTTGCTGATGCCTTGATCCAGTGAGGGCATACTATTCCAATCTAGATGGGCCAGTGGCTCGGACACAAAGAACAGTGTTCAGGACAGACTCACCCCGCATGGCTGGAAGATGAGGCCGTCGACTTCATGGCTGACCTGGGATGTGAAGCTGCCTTCCAGGAGCTGGGAAAACACAACAGGATATATTACCACCAAGACGGCAGATACAGAAACACAGTGCAGCATGGAATGACTATAACAAGCTGAAGTCCAGGGAACAGAATGACATCAATGTCCTCCTATATGACCACATATTTTGCCCATGGATTGGGGCCATTATAGTGCACCAGTTTAAAATGAAGTGCACGGTGTAGAGAACAGCGTGCCATTTGGGAAGACAACATGGTTTCTTTTTTTTTAGAATGGAGAAGACCAATCCCTGTAGCTCTGTCAGGTGGACCTCTCTGTTACCCACAAATCCAAATTAAGTGGCAAAGCAGTTTTATTGTATTACTGCTGTATTATTGTATTACTGCAGTATTATTGCATTGTTTTTCTGGTCATTATACAAGCCCTCATCTTAATGACTGGTACAGATTGCCTAAATCCCTTTTGTTTCTGAATTCCTGGTGATTGAAAATAAAAGCATTTGAAACCTTTTAAAGGGGCAAAAACCAATAGTTATGGTGCGCAGACTACCTGTTGCATAATGTGAAAGACTGCATTCAGCCACTGAAATTACAAATGGAGATAGTAAATAACATATAGCTTATAAAAGCTCTCACAGCCACCTGAGTGTGTCTGCCTATGGCAAAGTCAGGGTGGTGTTTTGTACCATTAAAATGTACCATTGAAGCAGATGGAGATTTCATTAAAATAAATGTCATGAAAAACATGTCTAGAAGGACACCATTCAAGAACCGTCTGACCATTTTAAAGACTGATGTTTCTAGCTTTAACATAGAATATTGGCAAGGTATGTCAAAACGTCACAAATGATCAGTAGTATCCGGTTATTCTAAATGTTTAAAAGCAGACCCTAGAGTTGACAAGATGGTAATATGAATAATAACAGTAACGAATTAGCATTATTAATAAGGATTTTAAAGCAGTCCTAGCAAGGCTGCTGGGTGAAACACAATCTAATGTAACATATAGTTTGTGTCACTTAGAAAGGAGGCAATGATGAGCTACAGCAGAGAATTCTCTACATTATTAGTTCGCTGCTCTGACTGAAAATAGTCTGAAAAGAAAAAACCTCTGGGCTAGAAGAGAGTTTAGTGTAAGTTCACGGTCATTGCTGAAATCCCACCGCAGTGTTTAAAATCTTTAGTAGGGACCCGGCAGTATATGTTCCTCCAGGAACGAGCAGGACTACAAGGTAGGAATATGCGAAGCACATTACTAATAAGCACATAAGGCCTCCTAACCAAAAGATAGGAGTTGTGTTCCACTGAGCTGGTGCAGTGGCGAAGCGGCACTAATAGTCTCCAGCGTTGCATGCTAAGACAGAGCAGACAATGTGAGGCACCCAGACAAGGTTGAGTCAAACAGTGTGGGATGAATAAATTAGTACATTAGTGACACTGGCTGGCAGCAAAGTCCCAGCTGGAACAATGCTTATGACGCCAAGTCCCACGTCGAAAACCATGACTACATTTTCAGAACATTTGGTAACAACCAAAAGGTTATCAGTGTATAGCGGCGCAAGTTTCTGTGACAATGACAAATTGACGACTTCTTTGTTTACAGTGGGATGATCAAGGTCACCACATTGTTAGATGATCATCTCTCTTTAAAAAAAAAAACTATTTTTGAGTTGGTGAAGAAGCTGAAGGTCAAAATGTTTTTGCATGGAAAAAATGACCATATATTTCATCTTAGCACAGAAAATAAATTGCACAGGCCATTTTAATGTCAATACTATGGTGATATTATATGGATGCAGCAGCATCAAGCAGCATGGCATTTTATTAGTGGCGCAAACTTTCGCACTCATCAGTAACTTTTATACACTTCAGCTAGCTGGGACTTCTTGACATTCAGATGGACAAAACATTGGTCCTTTGTATGTAAGGCTGTACTGCAGAAACATACACATTATCTAAACTAAAAAATTAACTGCAAAATCTGCTGTAATCAAAAATGCTGGATAGTCCTTGAGATGCTTCAGGGTTACTCAGAGTTAGGAAGAACCGCTTTTGGCTAAAATAGGCAATCATAGAACTACTTACAAAGTAGCCTTGATGTCTGAAGGTTGATGTTCTGGTGCCCATAAGGAAATGAAAATGGTTCATAAATTACCTTTTTGTTGTGGTCTATGACCGCTTTTCTTATTACATGGCATTTTCGCTTGTTTGTTTTTATTACGGACATAACACCACAAAAGAGACCTAGGTGTCAGAAATGATTTCTTGGTATGAGAAAAAGCAAAACTAAGTAAATATTATGTGAAACCCCTTTGGACCGGTCTACATGAACAGGACCCAACCGGGGTACCAGCCGTATAGAAAGGAGAAGAAACATGTCTGTATTATTGCCCCAATTCAACTGTGCTGGGAACTGTGCTGCTGGCTGTGATGGGAACAGGATTAAACAGGACTTTCTCCCTGTGTGTGGAGCTGTAGCAGCCTATGGCACCACTGTATAAATATCACTGATGCTCGCACAGATGAGAGGAAACAGCAGCTAGCGGGGGCGCCCGTCAGGCAGGCCCGGGCTCCTGTTGTTCAACAGCTCCACACACAGCTGCCCAGTCGGGAGGGACAGACAGCCCAAAGCTGGCCACAGGAAAGGGGTGTATGTTAACAGGCGGCGCTGTATGGCTGCATCACAGTTCGGTCCGTTCAAAGACAGACAACCTTGAACGCTGGCGCTGACATCGTATGAAACAACTTCATTTACATGTTGGGGAATAACAATGCAATGAGAGCGGAATCCAATTAAATGCAATATAAATGAATGCAGAATCCAATTACCTTGCCATGGCATCTTATCATGCTCACTGTTCCCTCTGTATAAATGGCATTTCATCAACAAAAATAAAAAACCCTGCTGGAAAGTCAACAGTGACATGTAACCCTTTACACTCATGGGAACTGTCTGATTTGGACCTGGCTACATTTGAATGTTTCCTACAGAAGAAACACGAGAAGCACATGCATACTGGAGAAAGCACAGGAATCAAATGATACGGGGACACAACACCTGACTCCAGACAGTTGAATGTACATTTCACAATGACAATACATTTCTCATTGATAATTTTATATATCGAAAAAAAATTGCTGGATACACTAGAAAGGAGGGATCAAATGAGAGAAGTGGTCACACATCTCCACAGCGGGCCAAGTTATTTCACAGCTTAAAGATGAGTATTTAAATACAGGTGATAACGGTCTTAGTTATACAAGCTGTGTGGTAGAATAGGAATATGAACTCTTGTAGTTTGCTTGGAAAACATCCCCACTATCACACAATTACTGCTGTATAATATAATCAGAAAGTCTGATGTATTTCCAAAATGACTACTGTAAGATAGAAAATGTGACCATACAGGGAAATGAGTTCCGAGAAACAGATAATTACTGAAACAGTAAATGCTTTCCAGTGTGGTGAGGCCAGAATGGACCAGATGGACGAGGACAGGACCGGCTCGATGGGTTTTGACTGGGACAGTGAGGAGTCTCCAGACCAGTCAATCTGTAGTCCTTGAAGTGTAAATCTCCCTCTCAAACAGCAAAACACTTGTACAAGTTGCAGAGTTATAGAAGCAGGGATGGACACAGTTTCCTGTCAAAACCCATAACACACTGTGAGGCTCAGATTGTAAGCTGACTGCCTGTATACCACATTTTTAAACAGCCTGTGTTCAAATCTGCCATTTTCAGCCTATACACGGTGTCACCACAGGTCTGGTTGAGAATGCATCTGAATGCTGTTTCAATGCAACCGAATGTCATTTTTGAGTCAGGCTAACAAAACACATTACAGAGACCTTCTAGGCCCTTCTTTCAATCACGGCTTTACAACCTCTTGAATGCTTTTCATACAATTACCCAGGAGGGATTCTTTCTACCTGCGTAGTAAGTGTTTTAACCTAAGTCGTAAATAGGTTAACAGTCAGGAAATGGAATTGCTTGTCTGTAAGTAATGTCTTGCATTAACTACAAGCCAGGATCAGGTAACATATCCACTGAGAGGCAGAGATTAGCCGAAATCCAAGCTGCCGAGCACCACCGAAGGCAGGAACAACAGCCTTAATATTCCTCCAGAGCTGCCATCAACACTTAAACTCCCGACCTCGCTGAGTGACTGGAGTCAGTGACACTCGTCACAGAAGTTATCCTAACTAATCACGGAGAATGAAACATCTCCCTCTTTTTTGTCAGAATCTGGGCTGTGAGGCTGGAGCTTGTAGCTAGGAGACAAAGAAGCTACAGACAGCACTCCGGCATATTACATTTTAGTTATGAGTATGGGGGTGGGGAGAGATCAGGATCCTGTCAACAAGCTGCTGTCGCGTGTAGAAGCGGGGGACATAATGTGAGGTATCATCTGCCAGCCTGGGCATCACAGCCCAATTATATTCCTTTTATGGTAATTGCTCTTTTGACCAATCACATCAAACCCTTTCACATTAGCTCTTTCTCCAGAGCTTCCGTGATTGGTCGAAAGACCAATTAGTGAAAACAATGAATTCAATCAGGCAGCCTGTCTAAAACCGAAGAAAAAAAAAAAACACTTGTCACAACGACGCGCGTCACAGACACGACGCAATCTGATTCCATTACTGCTGTGATGAGCAAGTGATTTGGGAGCCTTTATTCTCTAATATCAAGCACTGTTAAGATGCACAGACTAAATTAGGAGGAAATGCCGAAATGGCTGCTATACGGTCTAGCAAAGTAGACTGGTAATGTAATGAATAGGGTTGCTTCAGCCGCCAGAAAATAACAAGCAGCGACCCGACTTGACAGTGACCATAAATGACGATCACCACCTGGAATGTGAGTGAGTCATCTTGCCTCCAAACGGAACTTTCATATTAAAAAGAATTCATTAATTCAGTTTCAAGCCAGACCAAAAAAAAAAACTGCCAACAACCAACAACTGTTGTTGTCTTTATGATGCAACTGTGTGTGGATGGCAGCATATCTGGAGTTCCCTTCGAGTTGTTTGACACTACAGTAAAGCCACCACCCTCACTGCACCTTCTAACCACCTGAGAGGGAGAAAGAAAGACCGAGAGGGAGCGAAAAAGAGTGAGGAGGAAAGAAATGTGCACATGGGGTGGAGAACAAATGCGCCAACGACCTTGACGGATGTATTTCCAGAGGAGGCAGATGCAGCCGTCAAGGGTTTCCAGATAAACAGCCAAAGGCATATTTTCACCCCCAAAAAAGTTCTGCATTCCGTTTCCATTAGTCCAGTGAAAATGTAATCCGGAGAACGTTTCAGGACGCGGAGCCCTATTAGGAGATGCTTCAGGTATGTCAGGACTGAATACTATACATGCGTTTCACTTGGCCGAGTCCAAAGGTTAAATGGAAAGCTTTTTAATGACAGCATCTTCATGAGAAGCTGATCAAATGGAAATCTGTCAATCTCTCTGCCCAACTCTCAAACATATAGGCTCATTTCACAAAATGGCACAGTGATGAATCACAGCTGAATCGGCAAGGGGCTGAGTAACAGTAAAACGACAACAAGCACGCCGTCCTCCCCCAGCAATCTGTCTTGAACAGGTCTGATAGCGGCGAATGCCTTCACAACAAATCACATCTCGAAAACACTTCTCATCAAACATGCTACTGGGTTGTTTAATATTGATGGGCACCAAACAGTGGAGTACATAATGATATTCATGGAAAAGCTGAAATACTGTACGGTTTTGGAATTAACACATTTCCCAATTACGCTTTGATGGAATGCAATGGTGGGTTGAGAACATAATGGGAGTCACTTTATTTTTTTGTAGAATTCACAATGGCCAGGCTATCATTTTTCACAGGCATTTTCCATAAAACATAAATATACATATATATATATATATATATAACTAGCACTGCAATCGCCACGCTTTACACGACTGTAACCTCCAACTTTTTATTGTATTGCCTGTCCCTGAGTCAATCAAGCTCCATTCAAATACTCTAATACCAAACAGTGTTGATGAAAACTTGTTTCACAAAGGCCAGAAAGGAAGAGCGACCTTCACTTCTATTAAGGCTGGTTTCTGTTATGCAGGTGACTGCCAGGATGCAGCCGGGCCAGACAACCGACTGCTACAAAGATCACAAGGACATCATCCCAAATGAGCCCCTGATCTGTACGTAGCGGACAGAACAGGGGGGACGATGTATCTGGGGCCACATGCAGGAAAACCACCCTCAGAGACAGTGCTCTGGGATGACAGCCAATCAGACGGCTAGTGTGGCTCGACACGTTTAATATAGAATGTACAATGAACAAAAGACTCTGATTGAATCCCACAACCCGTGCAGAGGTAACCGTCGCCCAGATTAACGATGGCATCCACCGAGACAACAGGGCCTGTTATCGTCGGCAAGGCATTCACTGACACTTCATATTGATATAATTACAGCAATTATTCTCCTTCAACTGATGAGTCATCCCAATACGTTCACCCAGTGACAATCGCAGGCAAACCTTGAATTTCAAGAATCATTCATTTAGATAAAGGTGAAGCCCAAGAAGAATTGTGCATATATGACACATTGGAAAGTCTAGAGGATTTTCCCACTGCGCAGTAATTTGGAGAATTTTGTCATTCCGTAACAGTACATTTTTAATTTGCTTTACTCTGTGACTCATCATTTAATCAATAAAATGTCTTGCACAACTTATTCATTACTAGTTCAAATCTGACTTGTTTTCGGGATCCACCGTGTGTGAATATTATTTGCTTGGTGATGCGCAAGTGGAGAAGGCGGAAGGAAGACCGGTCAGCTGACTTATAAATGCTCTTGCAAGTTCGCCCTCGTCGCCCCCTCTTCTAGATAACTATGGAACTTTTTCAAAAGGAGGTCAGAGAGGGCAGAGGGAAGAGGTAAGAAAACCACAGCGTCCTAGGAAGGGAAACAGGAAGCTTCCCACCCAACCCAGACCAAGACTCTGGCACCACAGTTAACCCAGCATCTCAGTTAACCCAGCATCTCAGTTAACCCAGCATCTCAGTTAACCCAGCATCTCAGTTAACCCAGCTTGGTTGGTCAGACTACCGACTACGTTTGGGGCCCAAACGTGTTCAAGGGAAAAAATCTCCACCCTCCCCTCTTTGTAGAACTAGAATCGTGACACCTGATTTTCTTTCAAAAGTGAATAATGGAGTAGCTTTTATATGCTTCTCTTCTGAAGCGTATGAATACCACTCCGACAGCCACTCCTGGAGCATTGCACTGGCTCTGTCAGACCAGGGGGCTCTTACCGTCCAGAGAGAAACAAACCAAGGGAGAGATGAGCCCTGCACAGTGATGGTAGTTCAGTAGCACGTTTTCCCCTGAAACACTGAGATTCACTCTAATGAGATTCTGGGGTGAGAATAACGCAAGTCATGCAGAATCCACTCTCAGAAACCCCACGCCTGAACACATTTCCAGAAGGACCCCTACATCTCTGTGCCAACCGTTTTTTTCTCTGTGTCGCAAATGTATTTTTGGCGACATAAGCACACATTCAGATATCATCCGTGAAGGAAAAACACATTTATCAGCAGATGTGGAGTAAAATCGTGTCGAGCATTCAAACACAACTGACAGCGGTGAACACACCATCAGCGCACTCAGAAAAACCCAACACGTAGAGCCTCAGTAATACAAGGGCAGAATTCATACCATCCGCCCTGTTCAGCCTTAACATTTACTCCATTCCTGCAATTTCTCCATACACCTGGAGTGAAATTATTCACTCTCCTTTACCAGACACTGTATTAGCACACATCCCGAACGTCATTGCGCCTACACTACGTTGTGCACTTCTGTTGACCAGGGCTCTGGTGAAAAGAAGTGTACTACATAGAAAATAGGGTGCCATTTGCAATGCTAACTTACTTCTCCAACTCCTCTGCCTGCCTGCCTGTCTGCCGCAGCTCATCACTTTGAGAGCTTCAGGTGCGGAGGGCTTTAATGACGAGGGGAAGAGGACTGATTGATATTCCAGTCAGTACACAGGGCTGTTGCTGTAGGCTGCTTTCATGCCTAATGCGACGACTGGCACTCTGTAGTGGTCTTGAGCCTCTCTGTTAGATATAAAAGCTGACATCAGAGGGAGAGCATAGAAGGATGGAGCAACTGGCTACTGGCAGCTGGACTAAAAAAGCCAAGTGCAGTAAAAAACAAATATTTTCCATTTGTATTAAAATCTCCTGATCTCTGATCTCCATTCCTCACACGTTCTGTAGTTTCAATTGCACTGAAGAATAACGGCATATAACACAAGATTACGTCAAACCTTTGTCTCCCAGATATTTTTCGGATGTTCATGCTTCTGAGGCATGCGACACTCACATCTAAGTGCTACGTGCTTTGCTTTGAGGTTAACTGTCTGAGTTAGCGACGAGGAGAGTTTAATATTGAATTTTCCTTAGCTAAAGACAATGACATTGTTTTTTATTTGCTCCCTCCCAAATCTGCTTCACTCCGTTAATGTTATCAGATTAAAGTTAGAGCAGACATAAGGCTACTTTTATAGATGCACTCACAAGTTCATTATCTTATTACCTGAAGTAACAAGCATAAATTCAACAAGTATATAGCCTAACTAGCCTAATGTATGGCTTCTGAACAATGCTTGGCCGAAACGAAAACAATAAAAGCAGAACTATAAGCATGGTTTTTGTCTGTAGTCTGAAAGTATTGAAGCCCAACTGCGTGCCACTCACTGCTGTGTATTTCAGAAAAGGATATACCATTTTAAGAATATATACATACACGTAACTCTGTTTAGCACTGAGGAAAAAAGACTCACTGAATGCCACATGTATTTGTTGATTCCATAATAACAGTCTTTGAATGTTAATCAAAAAGAAATAAATGATGTTTTAACTGTAATTGTAATATTTTGATGGCATCTGGGCATTCTATGGTGACATCCTGCAACATGTAAGTTAAAGACCAATAAGAAAGCCAACTCCAAACCTCACTGCCCAAAACTGCTCATTTACAGTTCTCCCCTCCCCACCTAGATAATCTCGGCTAAATTATTGCTTGAGCACTTGCCCTTTGTTTAGAACCTATTTTGTTTTGCGCATTTTAATTTAAAAAAATTATCACAATAACATAATTAAATTCTACACAACGATTTGATATTGGGCTCAGAAAAGCTTAATTGGACATTTAATCAAGGTTACAGTGTCTGACAAATCCGAACCACAGGACTACAGGGGTTTGGCAATGACTGATAGATTTAATAAAACCCATCTTCAATATGAGCAGAGACAAGGGAAGATCGATTTTATCAGTGGAACATTTGGATCCCTGAATGTGTTGACATGCCGACTGCACGTCAGGGCGGATTTTAAACCAAACCATTTAAACATCCGTGGGATGAGTGATCCTCGTCTACAGCGAATCCAAAGCAAGGGTGGTGGCAGAGGCACATCTTCTTAATGCAGCCATTATGAGTGCGGGCAGGCAGTCCATGCCTCTAACACAAGGAGCACAGAGTCCATTTCCATCATGCCGCTATGATCACATTCCCCAGAGACACCTTGCCTTCTAAAGCCTGCATTCCACCGGCACCAAAGTCATGCATATTATTTGTTTTCATTTTAAATTATTTTACAGAATGGTTGCTTGGGAGTTTGATGATTCATTACAGGTGCAGAAGGGAAATGTGCACTTTGCTGTGTGGAAAAGCATGGTTCTCCCAGGTCAAACCTGTAGGCCACACGTACACGCACAGAAAGGGCATCATGAAAATGTCTTTTCTTGCATGTGAGGAGTAGGGTCAGCGCCAGGGAATAACCATTATTGACAGGCACTTTTGGGGGGGGGGGGGCACAGTGAACATGTTGACTGGGGGGTCCTGAAAGAAGGGGCAGCCGTCCGGGATGCAGTCGGGAGACGGTCGGTGAAGCGCGGCAAAGCCGAGGGCTGGGTGACAGACTGACGAGGTGGTGTCTAACTGAAGCTTCGCAAAGAGCTCAGTACTCCGCGAGAGCCTAAAGATCCACCGACACCCGCCAACGTCAGTCAGAGAGCACAAAGATCCCTTTAACGGTAGTGATCAAGCAGGTTTGAAAACCTGAAGGGCATGTAATGGCGTGAGGAGATCGCAGGAAAACTATGGAAACTCAAGACACAAAAAGTTACTCTTAACCCATTGGCATGAGAATCACACACCCTCAGTCCTATCAAGAATCCCAGACTGCAATAACTTACCTGCTTCACAGCAAATTACAATGCTTTTCGGTCTTAAGGAAAGCAAGGATCTTTTCGGTCTTTAGGAAAGCAAGGATCAACCACTTACAATCTTGTCCCCAGGCTAATGTTTCACCACATTTGAGCTACCCCCCCCATTTTCATGAAGTCTAATTTTCCCGGCCAAGGGAGTTCTGCAATTCCCAACACTCCCCAGCGGGGTTCGGAGAGATGAAGGTCAAGAAGTTTCTGGGGCGCGACAAGTCAATGTAGCCCCGTTCGACAAGCTACAACGGCGGGATCCCTGGGGCTCTAGCGATACACACGTGGTAATGAGGTTAATGGAACTTGACCCAAACGATAAAAAAGTCATTGTAAAGCGTGGGTGACGAATGCAGTACGGGGACAGCTCGTAAAACCTCCGCATTGCCACACAGCAAAATTAGCATACGCAATTACTAATACGTGCAAGTCGCTCTTGGTAGGAGCGTTGACTGAATGACAAATACAGAATATGAACATTAAGCCAGTCTCACTGCCCGTCTTTCAGTCGGCTTATAAAGTCCAAGTATTGGCCTGCCAGACAGTCTGTGTCTGATTGCTGGGAACAAGATTAAAGTTTGTGGAAGAAGCGAGGCACAGAAGGTAAGCTACATGTTTTGTTTTGATTTGTAAGGCATTACTGAAGTGAAAAGGGAACGTGGGTGATAATGCTTGATGCAGTCCTTGAATCTAACCGTGGTAGATTGCTGTGATGCTACCAAGGCCAGTGCTGAACTGCATTGTGTGTCGTCGTGGGGAGGGTGTTATTGGTGGAATGTTCTAGGGTGTTCAAAACAACTCTCTCAGCATTTTCCCTTCTTTGTGTACGGCTAATTTGTCAGACAAAGTCACAACACTTCAATTTGGCTGGGGTATGTGCAGGATAAAAGAAAATACTTGATCCGGCGACAATTTCCTTCGGGAGACTTCGTGGCAATCAATTTTTGCAAGTAAATGATCACACACTTCAAAGCTAGGAAGTAGAAACACAAGCGGCATCTCAAAACGTGTAATTGGCTAAATTATATTTAATCACAACGCAAATGACTTGTGTATGCCGTTCACCACCAACATTATATTAAACTGTCATAAGCTTGTAAGAGAAAGATGGCAACCTTGGAATCAGAGATCTTCACATTGAGAAAGACAGAACACAAATCAATAACAATCAAATACAAGCACACAGTAACACAGACAGAGACATCAGGATTGCTAACTGTTGTAAATATAAAACCAGGACAGAAAACCTTCAAATGACAGACTCTTGTAATTATCGAAACAAGGGTCTTCTCCCCATGCCACACATGTCAAGTACCTCTTACAGTTTTGTATTTATTTTCTCTCAATAAAAATGAGCAGATTATACCAGGTTAATACTAAAACAGACAAGTCAATTTCCAGCACTCTATTGTAATACTGAAGGATCTCCATTTTATATATCGCTGTTAGCATTATACACGAAAACGATCCCAAAAAAATGTGACAAAGTATGCATTATCACTAAAGATATTTATATTTGTAGAAGTTATTCAATAACAATTAGCATTGTTGATAAACGTAGTATTATGTGAGTTCATAATAATGTGTAATATGTGAAAGCATTCAAGGCCAGCATTTAAATCCAAAGCTACTGGAAGCTCACAGCCCATCTATGATTCATTTGCAAAATAATTGGAATGTTACTCGCAGCTTTCCAGGCAAACGGTCATAAACAAGTCCCTCAATAATTAGACATGGTATGTTCCCAGCTACTAATCAATGCATAATTGAGACTGTGACATCCTTACTTTGCCATTGATGGCTAAAACGACCAAACTATCAGAAAATCAGGAAAGTCATTTCCAGCGTGTTCCAAGTCTGTTGCATGCATTTAATGACTCATTGCTAATAATGATAACAGAGTCTTGTGTTGACAGAAACACAGAGTTTCCAAAGTCTTCTCAAAATAGAGAAGTATGCATAGCAGGCAAGAGTATTATAATGAGTAAGAACAACATTTGTATGTATTATTTGTCATTTGTATTGAATAAAAGTAGCCCTAGGCTAGAGATTGATTAAAGGGCCACATAGGCAATTTGGCGCAATTACACTACATGAGGAGCACTCATGCCCAGAAATATTTGAGATCCCCAGTCTAGGAACCGGTGAAATCACACGGCATGGTACTCGGTCACGTCCTGCAAACTCACAGGGAACTGCAAGTTCCCCCGGATAACGCCTTGCAAGAACCCATCAATGGACCACTTGGGCTCAAGCTTATCATGGACTAAGGGAAACGGAGGAACAACCACGCCCCCGGGTCCGGGGCTTCATGTCCCTCTGTGCACACATCACTGACACACCCACACGCTCCTCAGGAAGCGGAGAAGATTCAGAATGGGCCCTCAGATCCGGAAATAGTTCCACAGCTGCACCATTGAGAGCGAATTGACCAGCTGCATAACCTCTTGGTTGGGCATCTGCATTTCACGAGACGGCAAGGCGCCGTCAGGAAGTGAATACACAGTCTGACCGCTCCAACACACGCACGCAAACAGAGGCACGGCACACTCACCGTTCCAAGCCCCCTAAACGCCGTCGCTGTTTATTATTTATCCTGTTGCCTAGTTACTTCTCAACCATTTATAAGTGCTGCATTGTTGTGGTTGCTCTGAGAAAATGCGATAATTACAAGAGTTTTAGATCACACAGGCAATTCCAACTCGTCGCGAACCGATGAACGACTGACTGCTGGGGGATTCCGGCAATGACTGTCTCACCGGTACCAAGGGTGGTGGGTTTATAAATGACCCGCAAGGCTGTGGGACATTGAATGAGCATCCATTTAAATGTTTACCTGTGTTGATCAATCCTGGTGCTCCGGATTGATCAGCACCCAGGATTCCCACCAGCTCGATTTATTACCAAGCAAAAACTGGCCAATGATGACATTGATCTGAAATAGGCTGACCGACACAGTGGTTTGGTGAGAAGCCAATAGGTTACACAATAATTATGTTCCACCACAAACTGTCAAATAAATCCCACAGAAAATCTGACAAAATAAATGATTTGCCATCTGCTTCTAAACCATCCCACCTCCCAGAATATCTGTCAACAGAGAGTCTTTATCTATGACTCAGGGCCCAAAGTGGGCCCTGGGCATATGAGATAGGCTACACACCCCATACTTCAAGCTATTTATGTAAAACCAATATGCTGTATCAGTTTGGTTGAACACACTTGCAATATAAGTGGGCTGTTTTCTCCAATATTATTGTGGACGCCCTGGTGGTTCTCGAACCCCAGGGGTCCAGCGACCCAGTTTGAAAGTCGCTGGTGCAGAACTTCAGGTTCAGTTTGGCAGTCTGGAAAAGATCTTGACACTGTTTAACCGAGGCCTAACCAGAAGTGCGCCACATTGCACTCGGGATGCGCACACACAAACAAAACACCCCGGAGTGACTTGCTCATACGCCAAAAACCCCGGAAGGCGTCTGATCCACTCCCAGCTGCCGGCGGGCCGGAGCAGGTCACTGAGCCAGCCTACAGTGTAGGAGGCACCCTCCAGCCTGCAAACACACAGCACCGACGCCACTAATGAGACATGCTGTTAAGGGGAATTTAATCTCCTTTAGCTTGCAGTTTAATTCCCTCTGACAGTCTGCAACACCAGCCCAGCACCATTTCAACAACCGCACAGACAATGTCAGGGCACATGGAGCATGATGGGCACGGCACACAACCAGCCCTGTAATTTCCTGTACGGAGCGCTGGGTCAACAGGCAGTCAGGCGTAACCAGGAGGTTGCAAGATCAAATCCCAAAGCATGCAAAGGTTAATGAAAGGAACACGGTTCTGGCCCTGTGCAAGGCAGATGTACACTCGTAGTGGCATCCCGGTTAACCTCTCCAATTTGGTCGGACCTTGTGAGCAAACAGAATAACATCCCGTCTGCCACCTTTGATCAGGGCCCCATGACACCAGGCGAGAGGAAGTGCACCAAACGGAGGAGAGGATTCAATTGGTGACAGCCAAGAATGAGGCACCCATGCATCATGGTCAATTAACGTGTGTCTCGGTGGCGGAGTCCTCAGGTGCTCACAGGACACAAGTGGCCCAAAATAGCAAGAGGCTACAAGGCCCAGCAAAACTACCAGGTCCAGGGACACGCCGGTATCTGCTCGACTGAGATAAGGCAGAGCACTGACAAGGAGGGATGGGTGTTTAAACTAAAACCCAATCGCCAGCAGTCAGTGCAAGGTCATCACAATGGAGCGGAGATAATACCACAGTGCTGCGTTAAGCCGAAATCAGAGTTCACAGGTGTTGATACGCAATGATCTGAGTCCCAGGGTGACATTGCAACACGTCATGGAGACCGACCTGAGACGAATACCTCACCGCAAATCCCAACCAGCGCCACTACAGACGGCGGCCTCTACTGTACGACTGTGACGGGAACTGTATGAATGTATGAAAGCCATATGTCCAACATTCCAGAACACTGCCATACATAAACGCACATTTAGACACAGAATGTTACGTGTTTTAGAAGACTAAAAGTATCCCATGGAGCAGATACAGTACATCACTGCAGTTCATGACTCACAGCTCCTCACAGATGAGTGCTTTGGATCGGAGCCTGGGCGTAGGAGGTGGACTGAAGTTGCACGGGGCGGGGGACACATTTTTCCTGGTTTCCTCCCCCAGGGGAGGGGTGACGCTAATTTTTTGTGACTTTTGAGAAAAGGTCATTGGAAAATCTTTAATTACAAATGGCAAATGTAAAAGGCTATGGCAGGGCTTGCAGATGGGCGCTTACTCTGGTCAACCAGTCATGCTGTACTAAACAACAGTGTGGTTATTTCAAATGAAAACAAACTAGGAGTGTTTTTCTACACCATAGGGTGATCAGGTTGCAACCAAAGAAAGCTTCTGTACTCAAATCTCCGGATGTAGTCTTTAATTCAGCTTTGGGTATTATCACTGGTGCAAACTTTTACACTCAGGACTGTCTGTTCTATGTGCCAGTAGGCCAGACTTTGGTTCTTATGTTATTTTTGTAAATCTATTTGAATAAATTCAAATCTATATGAAGACCATTCTCTCAGTATGGATTGCAATGAGTCATGTTGATCACACGCATAACTGGCTTTTCAATTAATAGAGTAGAAAGTAGAGTTCAAAAGGCTTTGTGAATACATTTTGCAGAGTCCTACATGGCTTTCAGCAGTTTACCACTTAAATGGAAAGTTGCCTCTGTGAGAAAATGATTGTGGCATCAGTAGCCTCTGAAAACATTAGAAACCTGTCTACTTTTCTGAAAGCCCACACTGTGGAATACGCCCCAGAGAAAAGATATGCTTCAGCTGTCACCCAGTCCATTTCCAATTCTACCGGCTATAATGTAGTCAGTATACAGCGCCCTATTCCTAGGCCTCATCCAACTTGGTCATTAGACTGCTTTAACGAAATAAACAAATCTTCAAAAAGTGATCCTAAGGAAATTCTGAGGCAAATAAAAAGGTATTCCATTTCCAAGAGTATGGCTCACAATGCGAAATCTTTTTCTTCCATTACATTCGCTTGAAATCCATTTCTCTTATCCTGCCACAGAAAAACTGCAGTGCTGAAGAATCATCCTGCCTAGGGCACATGAAGCAGGTCTCAGACCCAAGGCTTGCCAATACTGCTCACACGGTTTGATGAGTTTACCGACGGCGTATGATAACTTAATTTCGGACATGAGAGTTGTGAAGAAGGTCGAACATCTCATATAATCGTGGGCGCCTAGAACCGGGGGAAGAAACACAATTAGGAGGAATGAATTAAGCTGTGTGATTAAATATTAACAAAAAGGCAGTCCAGTGGGGCATCAGAGGGGAAAGAGCATCCATGTATTAAAATCTTTATCAGAAGGACAAACATGCCTTAATGAATTCAATAGTACAAGAATGGTTTAAACTTGAGGAAATCTGGCACATTTCGGAAAATAGCAACATAGCCAAGGATGCATAAAACTGCAAGAATCCTGCTTGGCTTTGCAAGACTATGGAACACAAACCAGAGAGCGGTTCTCGGTTTTTGAAGAAATCTATTTCAGACTTTCCATTAAAACAGGCTATATTAAACTCCTAGGGGTGTAGTTAGAGAGGGGTAAAGTTAAGTATTTTTGTCTGGGTACCAGGCAAGGTGTACCCTGAAGAGAGGAGGACAGAAAGAGTACCACTAGAGACTGCCTAGTGTCACCTGTTCACCAGACAATTAGTAGAGAGAAAGAAAAGTAGAAACCAACAAGAACATGACAGGGGCACACCAACCAAGAATACCTCACAATAATTTGTTATTATAACTCAGAAATCACTGCGTCAAGGCAACAGAAAATGAAGAACCTAGTCATTAATACCCGCTAAGTAGATGGAGTAAAGTGGTGGCTAACAGTTGGATCTAGGTTATTAGTCAAAGTACAATTATCTTGCAA
Organism: Esox niger; assembly: GCA_016801105.1. Lineage (NCBI taxonomy): Eukaryota > Metazoa > Chordata > Actinopteri > Esociformes > Esocidae > Esox > Esox niger. The sequence continues at coordinate 14,888 of JACXGJ010000068.1, read as the reverse complement.
AAAGAATGATGTTTAATGTCTTTTATGTCTGGTGATCAGACATAAAAGAATGACTGCGGATTCCTGTCGAGATGAGGAAGGAAGCCAGGTCTACTCCTCATGACTGTTTATGATCTAGCAAAATTTGACATTTGTTACTGTGGAATCGAGCGGAAACTGGTTCCGATCCATAAAATCACAGTCCCAATTCAAACACTGCCTTCGCCCAATCCAATTTCATCTAAATATTATTTGACAAAACCCAAACCAGGAAGTACGATTGCTCTTAATCAGACACTTCTCAGTGGTCCCTGACAGATCCTCGCTGTTTAATTTGTCCTTTAGAATCGGTCCACTAGAGATTTGATGACATCATGCGCACAACTATTTCCTCTCCTCAGAACTCAACAATTTAGAGCAGTTTGACAAAACCCAGAGCTGTAATGTGTTTAACCCCTTACACTATTGGGAATGGGCTTTTATTGACACAGCTATGGAAGGACAGGCAGAATATAGTAATAATTAAAAGGGAAGAGTCTGGAGATGAGGGTAAAATTACTAAACCAAAGTTGAGGCCAAAACAGTACAAAATGGGCCATTATTAATTGCAATCTGGGTCAGGGAGGATCATCTGAAAGTATCTTCAACACGGCCAACGTTACTAGAAAGTTATCAGAAGTGATCCAACAGTGTCAGCACTTCACAAGACAATTCTGATAAAGCATAGACAGAAGTAAAAAATGCATTTAGGTGAGTGTTTTGCTGCAACTTTTCTTGTAAAGTTTACATTAGACAAAAAACCCAAAACAAACCAGGGCCTGATGCATTTATATATTATGTATGATCCAGGCTTTGAGCAGATCTGGACCATTTCCAACCAACTATTTCTGTGAACAGAGCGCTCTGTGAACGGATGAACATGTATTGCCATACAGAGCCTGCTTTGAGCGTCACTCCCTGTTCTCCCATGGGAAACATTATGTGAGGATCTGATACCCTAGTTACGTAGGGAGTGATAAAACACGTTCTACCCAACCCAGACAAAAGATGGAAGTCTTATGGTGGTGAACACGAGCAAGAGGGAAAGGAGTGCAGGGAATTCAACAACAGCAGTTTAATCTCAAACCGATGTACCTAGATAGATAAATGGCTGCAAACATCCAAAATCACATGGTAGGATTAAATAGAAAACACCACATTTGCTTGTTTGCAGCAGGACTAACATTTAACCCAAAGCTACATTTCTAACAAGTTTATAGGCACTTGAATGGCGTTGCTGCAGCCGATGAGTGTTTGACATCAGTTATATGAATTCATGCCAGTTGGCACTGTTGCATTTGTAATTATTATTATTTTAATTATGGGGTTAAATCCCATAGTAGGCTTTTTATAATCGGATTTGTACTATGTTTAGACAGCACCTTTGATAGGAAAGAAAAACTGAATGTTAATATTTTCATGGCATTTGGCTGGTGTTGTTGAAAAGTGGTACACAGAAATATTTTCCCATGAGGAATGTTCAAAATTGTAAACCGTGCACAGGATCCTTTCCATGTGAAGTGTGAGATTGATCAATATGAAAATCGGATTAACTTGGCCCTGACAATGCACACACATGCTGCCAAAAGGTAGATCTGCTTGGAGAGAGTAGCTAGTACAGAAAAGTATAGACATTTTACTGGAAATTGTAAATAGTATAAGCCAATTGATTCCCGATATACTCTGTATGATTTTAAATCCTCTTTAACCCTATATTCAGTGTATTAATTCACATCCCATTTAAACTTAGTCACTGAATTATTTCAAATCCACTTGAACACTTTAATATATTCACAGTATCAATTTAGAGCATACACAAAATGAGTTAACTTCAATTATTGTGGGGTGTTTCTGTCATTATCATTAGTGTCTCTAGTTGGTGTGAAAGAACATTCAGTAACACTATTCATTAAGTCCAGATCTTTTCTGCATTTTCTGTCAGCAATTCCAAATGACCGAGGCTCTTTATCGCCTCAAACTGAACCCTCTCTCAGACTCCAATCTTCTAATGGGCCCTTCAACTCAGACCAGAGCTAAGGCTAATCTAATTTAAAGCATCATCTTCGACTCAGCAAATGCTTTTTTGCCTTCAAGGTGTAGGTATTCCAGTCTCATCATTGTCCACTTTAGTGTGGCAAATGCTAAAATAAAACAGAGCAACTCGATAAGTCATTTGTATACCAACAGAAGAAAGGCTATCGTTGCCAATAAAAAACAATTTTACTAACAAAATAAAAGGACACAGTCCTATATTGTGCAATCTTGCAGGGCAAGATTGCACATTACATGAGATAAGATGGAAACCTGAGTGCGATGGGAGTTGGGACACAATCTAGCTGGCGTTTATGACCAACATGCCATTAAGTGGAAAGCTACACTGCAGTGATTGGATGGACCAGATTCCAACACCCCCTGTTTCATGTCTGCTGTAACAGAGATATGGCTGTATGCAGAGCAGATGGCTTCAGCATCAGAACAAAGACACAATGAATGTGGCACCCATAATTCCAGTGACTTCATCTCTGGAATATCCCGATTGTTGTCTCACTAATGTGAGAGTGGATATGTCATAAAGGCGCTCAGACAGTAGGGGTTGAAGGGGACGGAACCGGGCTGACCGGCTGGCTGGGTCGGTGGGTGGGTGGGGTACACCAGTCTTTCATGGCCGAGGGAATAACAGGCTCCAGCACAAAGAGATCTGTGATATTAAATAGATCCGGGTCTGCGGCGATCATGATCAGACAAGCCAGATGATTTGGCGGGGGGGTGTCTAGCTGTGAGCTACTCCACGCAATATACACACGCAGAGCTTCATGCTGATCAAGCGCAGTGAAGATTTGGTTAAGTGCGCAACGCCCTTCGTCGGAGCTCTCACAAAGCCGAGGGTGCAGGTCCCTGCTGAGGGGGGCTGAAGTCTTCTGGAGAAGGAAAATACTCTGCATTGTCAGCAGCAGCAGAACATGATCTGCAAACTCAAATGCCTGTGCGAAACAATATACCCCCTGACAGACTTATGAATGGAGAGTACAAACGTTTTCTAGCCATCGAACTGCCAATTTATTTCTCCTTAATTCATGCATTTTACCTATCAGTAATTCAGCAGACAGTGTTACCCAGAGTGACACTGGTTTTGGAGTTTCAAAAGTTGGTCTGAATCAGTTTGAGTTTCACATAGTTGTCCCACCCCCACCTGTGCTGTGAAAAAGACATATGTACATGTCTAACAAGTATCTTACTTGACAGAATTAAAGTGATGATTAATTATTTTGAGTATTAATGAAGCACTGATCATTCCTTTCTTTAATGGTAACACAGGCACCTGCTAAGGCCCTTTTAAATCAGTCAATCCACAGTGGAAACATTGCAAGCCATGGGAAGTGGAACAAGCAGAACAGCGTGGGAAGCAAATGTACCCTTCACCACTGGATGAGAGCGCATTAATTAATAGAGCGATAAAGTGGATGTGTTTCAAAAGGAGAAAACATTGACTGGGACTGAAGTTCCACGGCCGTGTCACAATAGGTGAAGACATTATAAGATGTAGCGTGTCATGGCACCTATGCCTGAGATCTGGGATGAGCTGCCGCAGTGCATGTGTTACCTTTCGCGCGGCGTGGAGGTCAAAAAATGGCTTGTTCCTGACACTGAAGGGCTCCTTGGTCTTGTCGATCTGTCCCGTCTTCATCTTCTCCATCCGAGGCGAAATTATCTCTTTCTCTATGCACAGCAGACGGATTTTGAAATCACACTGGCCAACAGGCTGACCCTGGAGAACAAACACAGAGCAGACAAATGAATCATCTTTGAACATCCAGCGCAAGACTTTGCATTTCCATAATTTGTATTGAAGGATCTAATGCAAAGCCTGGACTTACTAACACAGTGTCAATCAAAGGAAGGGCGTTATCGCCCCCGCAGTTCATCATCGCATTGAATACAAACGAGTTGGGAGGATTTCACGTTCAAACTACATCCGCCATTTTACATCTTCCAGACAGACTGCTCAGATATGACTAGGTTATGAGCTGCCAATCCAGTGCCATGGCAACAGTGTAGAGGTCTAAATAATCACGAACTACTGAACTGAGGAGATAGAAGGAGAACGAAGACAAGACACTGAGGGTTTGAGAAGAAAGACGGTTAATTTCTCCCAGGGCAGCTAGAGCACCGCAATCCAACTCAGTTAGAAACCAATAGTTATTCAGCAGCCCGGCAGGTCTAGCCCGGTCCGGCCCAAGCCATGCAAGACAAAACCCAAAAAGGCATACCAACATTTATAAAAAAGCATGGCCTATGTGACGTCACTTATTAATTTACACTTGTTTACGAGGCAGAGACACTTTGCCATCTGGTAAAGAAATTCAACTGTTTTTGTTGCAACAGATTTTCGGTGATAAAAATGTATTCAAGAATTGATCATGTTTTCAGTGGTGAGGAAAACATTTTAATAGACCGATGAGGGTCATCCTGCTCTCATGTCTCTGCTGGGTTGTGTTCTTCCATTCATCATCATCATCATCATCATCATCACAAGCAGTGGTGAAAATAAGCAGATAAGGTTCAGTACTGAGCACCGGCAAGAACGGACGAGGAAGAAGCCCACACGTAACATGAGCCTGTCGGGATAATTTAAACCAAATGCCATGAAAACTTCCTTGATTATTACGCCATGATTTTGCATCATGGCAGCAGCATGAAAATGAGCAAATGTACTTAAAAATGGTAAGTGTTTTCTCTCCAGACTGCACTGTGGCTTGAGGAGAAAACAAATCCTTCCTTGGACAGAGATGGTTGTCAAGTGGCGTCTGGCGGCAAATGTCGTCGTTACACTTCTGCACCATCCTCTTTCCATCGAATAGCAGGCACACAATGCGTTCTGGAAGAACAAATAGGTTTCTAACATAAGTGGGTACCTTTCAAAGTGAACAACAGGCAGACTACATAACAGAGTCTTGAACCGGCGTATTAGGCCCTGAAAAGAACATACTAAATAGGGAGCCTATGTGTAATATTATGATTAAATGTGTGATTATATAAAAAACATTGCCATCTCGTAGCATCAGTCGGAAAACCCAAGTTATTAACTAAATAGAGCATCCCAGCATATCCACTGCACTGGAGCCTGTGCCTGCATGTGCAGCTGACAGAGAGCAACAGAAAGATACAAAATGTGCCAGTCACACAAGCAGGCGCTGATTCAATTATATCAGTTTTTTTTTTAGCGGCACATCTGGTCAGGACCAAGGCCAGCCCAAATTGATGATGTAATTGGCATCATACTGGCAAATGGGGCCAAGAGGGCCAGAAGTGGTCAAAGATGCGTTTCAAAGAAGAACATTTGTTTTCTTGGATAAAAACACAAAACACACTTCAAATCAAACTTCCTAATTAGCAATATCTCACACCTAGTTAATTGGCCTCCACCTGTGATGAATTGTGGTGATTCACTTGATTTCAGGAGTAATTGAGGAATGTCTGATGGGGAGTAAATTGCTAATCAAACGCTTAACCATGGGGAACCAAAATGCTTTCCAAAGAACTAATGAACAAATCTGTGAAAAGACAAGGCCCAGGGAATGGGTATGAAATCATTTCAAAAGCTGTGAATTTTCCCGGGAGCACAATGAAGACAATTATTACGAATAGGCTCCATTAACACGGTGCCTTGATCAGGCCGTCCAGTCCAAACTGGATGATCGAGTACAGACAGACTCATGGCTAAGGAATAAAAAGGTAAATGTCCTCAAGTGGCCCAGTCACAGTCCAAAACCGAAAATGTGTTTCATGACTCGAAGATTCCCATCAATTGACGCTCCCAAAGTTACAGAAGTAGATATTTTTTAGAGACGAACGGACAAAGACCCAGAGCTGTATTTACTGACAAACGCGCTTTCACAAAGTATTAGCTTAGTGAGGGTGGACAGTTATCCAAATATAACATTCAGCTTTAAAAAAAATATTAAAAAAATCATTATCATGACAAAGATCCCTTTAATAGTATGGAAATAATTGGAAGTGTCAAAACTCAGGCCAAAGGCCATCAGATATTTAGAGCACCAGGAGACACAGGTAACAAGTACATTTTAGTGAGGTCGCCATGCCAACAGATCTAATGTCCAGAACAGATATTTTTCACACAGCTTCCGAGGAAAGGAGTTTCTTAGATGGATTTTTGCAACATTTTGTGTGCCTGAAAAGTATTTGCCACCTTTCAGATTTTCTGAATTATTGGATATGATTTCTGTTATTTGTTCATTCAGGCTTTCTTCATCTTAAATTGCCTTTTTTTAAGATCTGACAATTCAGTGTAAAAATACAGAAAATCTGAAAATAGGTTCATAATTTGTCACAGCACGATATGTCTCGCAAACACAAAGGAATTTATTAAACAACAAATTGTCAGTCCATTTTCTTCCATTTGCTGCTTAATGAGCAAACAAGAAAAATACAAATGGTCAAAGCTGCCTGAACTTGCCAAACAATAATTAGATGTTTTCATTTTCAGCACAAACTGTTATATTGAGCCCACTGTTTTTCATCAAAGAGGAAGATGGACGCCAGCACTGCTAGATCCTTGACATGCTTCTGTGTACAGAATATTGACATCATCTGATGCAAGACTATTACAGGGTGCGCTAATGAATACGACCCAGGCTAAGCTAGTCAAACCGGACAGTCAGGCAGGATGGAGGTGGCAGAGACGTAATCATTGCTTCATTAAATTCTAATCTTGGCTCTTGTTATGTTCCGGGAAGAACATTTCAAAGCCAAAAATCAACTTAAAAGCGGAGAGAAAACGCAGGTAAAACAACAGTCTTCTCCTTAATTTCATTGTAGCTTACTACAACTGATAAGAGAGCTGCTGTGTCTACAGCAGCCTGCCCTACTAGCTACAGTCACGACTGCTTTGGTGTCCGTCAGAGACACCTGCATCATTCACTTATTTTGAAGCGGACTGCTGGAGGAGCTGAGGGGTGCTAACGACAGAAAAGCCCAGGAATTATCTTAATTCCCCGAATGAACACGTTCTTCATCCCCAACATCAATAGTTTCTTCATCATACCAGACTGAGCCATACTCATATTTTCTATGGATTTCTCTCAGAGACCGCAAACCAACGGCAAGATCTGTGAAAAGAGCTCAGGGACTAATACCACACTTCTCAAGAGCACCGCTCTGAGGGCCAATTACAGAGACGTTTGATTAAACTTTAGAGAGTGATGCACTTCAACGGCTGCATTAAAACATTAACAGTGGCAGCCTCTGTGTGACAACCGTCACCGCCAACAACTGTATATGTCCCAATGTCAACCTATTCACTATGTAGTGCCCTACATTTTAGCAGGGTCTGTGTAACCTCTGGTTAGACGTGTACTGGAAGAGGGTGCCGTGGGGGGTGCCAGAAAAAAAAAATACCTGAACACACTTTCATCTCTTCCTGGCAACAATAGCAAGGCTTTGTGAGGGCAAATCAAATTCTAGCTACATTCAATGGACTGTGTGAATGGGGGGGTTATATGAAAACCCAGCGAACCATATGCCAAATTTTAGTTATTTTATTTTAAGAAGATTTATTGCGATTCGAATTAAATTGGTTATGCTCAGACTCAATGTGCAGTCACAGAAAACTCCAATTACATTCTGGGTGTGAATAATTAGAATGTTTTTTAAATCACAGCAGCTCTTGGAATGAATAAGAGACCCAACTGAGTCTTGATCAGGACACTGCATCCCTGACAGGTCATTTGTAGAACAACAAGCAGAGGACAAAAAGCTTTCGAAGGAACTCTGGTCCAATTAAAGAGAACCTTATTAAAGTGGAGGAGACGAGGAGTGGAGGAGCTCGGGTTAAATGTGAGATCAAACGGTCTGGCTAGACTGTCGCTCAGCTGATGCCCTTTCTGCTTGTTTTACAACAAACCACAATGCATCACTGGATGGACAGTGGGGGAATTAAATCCAATTCACAGCAACGCTTCAAGTTTCTGGAAGCAGAAACTGGTATCACAGCCGACCAATTTTAAAACAGTCTGTCAGATGTGTCATCGGTGCACAAGTCAGACAAGTGGGACAGATACAAGTAATTAAAACCAGTTATTCTGTGCCTGTGCAATCCTCCCTTCAGACTCCCTCTTCAGGTACAACTCACTGACGATGGAAAGACTGCAGAAGGCGGCAAGCTAGAGCAAGACATACCACCTTTCCCCTACACTCCTGTTCTGCTCTCTTAGTCATCCGGCAAAGACGGACATTTTGAAAGTTCCCCCTCCGCAGGAAAAGTACAACAGTAGCAATATAGCATAAATGATGCCAGGGCCTCCGATTCAGAAAAGCAAGAAAGAAATTATGCAAAACAACTGATTAATAGGAGCATGTCAAATTATAGCAGGAAGCAAAATAACCAAATTCAATTAATCCCACACAAAAAGTCTTATCGCCTCAGTATACAGAATTAATTGGACAGACTAGATAGAATGAAGCAAGGTAATATGCTGATAACCATAGGAGTCGGTTCATCAACATGGAAATGGCGTACTCTATATATGCTGTGTGGAAGGGAAAGCCCTGTGGAACCCTGTGGCTCAGTTGGTAGAACATGGTTCTTGCAACGCCAGGATTGTGCGTTTGATTCCCACATGGGCCCAGTTTGACAAAGTAATGAAAACGTATATGTTCACTTTTATTAACTCCCTCTGGGTGAGAGTCTTCGCTAAATGACAAAAACGTCAAATGCAAATGTAGAGGAAATCATAAGAGCTCTAAGGGGTTTTAACTCAACCAAAGGACTAGGACAGCTTACACAGAACCATATAAAAATAGTCACACATAAATTCTTAAAAAGATGCACCAAGGAAGTGCAGAACCACAAATGTGCTGTTGTAAAATATAAGAAAATGGAGCATGGTGGTGAAGATTCAGAGGAACATCAACAACAAGGAGACCTTCAGTGGGATAAAAGACAATGTGAACAGAGTCAACAGATGTTGTCACTGTCAGCATAACACAAAGGCTCCCCACGGGATCTCGTGTCAGCCGGCGGACTTTGTAGCACTTAAAAAGGCAGGAGTGACACCGGTAGAGTTCTATAGCTGTCATAAACCAGATCTTATTACAGTTAATGAAATCAATTCCCCAAATTCGACGGGAGACTGCACGGACTAGGGGTGACGTCACAAGAAACACCGTACCCCCCGCGTTGGGAATGTTCACGGTGAACCCTCGGACAAAACAGGGCAGACGCAAATCCAAAACCAGCGAGGCTTCCCACGCAGTTTAGGTGACAATCGGAAAGCACAGATATATCCGTATGCCCACAGACCCTCACATCTGCGGACCCCGCCCCCTCCTTAACGCATGCACTCCCAGAACACGAGACTCCACTGATGCGTGATGCGTGCCGGGTCGAGGCCTGGCTCTATGTTTAGGAGGAGAGCTGCCTTACTGTAGCCACCGGGTGACTAGTCACTGAGGCAGAACGGACTGGACGTGACGCAGGGCTTCAAACGCCTACAGACCAGTTACCTCAGCAGGCACGACACAGTGGTTAGAGAGGACTATGAGGCAGACGTGCAGTGGTATGTTTCCCCCAGCATTTGTTTACTCCTACAGACCTGAACACACACACACACGATTTAAACAGTAGCATAATTACTGTCGCACTGAGGGCTCGGTTTTACAAACCAAATGCAACAGAAATTAATTCTGAATAAGCACAAGAGAGCAGATATAAGACGGGTACTGACCAATCCTTGTGTATCAAATAGAAAAAAGCAGATCGCTGGTTTGCCCTGCCGAAATTACCCCAACATCCTTATTTGCCTGATGTCAGCCAAAAATAGAGCCTCAAATGAAACACCTGAATAGTAACCGAGGGAATAATTCTGTGGAAAATGCCTGAAAAGGTGCGATATTAAATTTGAAGTTAATGTCTATAGGTTATAAAACCTTTGACAAAATGGAAGCAGAGACGGAGGCTAATCTGCAGTGACATCTTGTCTTCATCATGACACATGCCCTTCAGTTTGTGGTTGACAGCGAGCGGTAGGGTTTTATCTCAGGAGCCAACACAGACAGGACCGTTCCAGGAAAACAAAAAAAATAGCTTTATTTCATAACCCCCGGCAACAGCAGAAAATAGAAAAGTTGTTTCCTAGTCTCCGGGCGGCGGTCAGGGTCGAGCAATATTATATTTTGGAAAGGCACACCGAATACCAAATGGACAAGCGTCGTGGCATCATGTAAGACGGTGGCTGAGATAATGTACCATAACAGGAATAAGCGGTGCGAACTGACGACCATGTACCTTTAGACAGCAGTTGAAAGTTCCTTGGCGTTCAGACAGAGCCCTCATCATGGTCAATCAACGCCACACCACGCTGTGAAGGGAACATCCTGACCCGCCAACGGGTATGAGAACTGCTTGGAACATGACTACAAAGACCCAGTGGGTAGTTAGGGAATCTCTGAGGCAAAGGCTTTGGTGCCCAACCGTGGCTTTTAGCATTGTCGAGGAAAATACACAGGCACAAACACGCTGTCCATCCCCTTACCCTCTGGCTGAAAGGCAGATTGGCTGAAAGGTAGACTTCGGGGGAAAGCATGAAATGCCATGTCAACAGTCTGATTTCTTATCCGCCAGCCATCGGAACATTGAACTCTTAAACTGGACTGACCCTGTACGCACTCACTCTCAGAGAAAATGAACACTTCCTAACTGCTACGACCGAAACTCTTTTTACTTAAGAGATAAATAAATTACTGTTTACTACAGCAGAATAAAAACATCTCTAAAAGACATGAGTAAATACTGCAAATGCTGTACTCACCACTTTTGCTCTATTAGCACTGTGGATCTTTTAGATGTATTTGCTCTGTTACTTTTATTGTGCCGTTGTGGTGAGGAACCAGCCTGTTGTTTGTTGAATAGACTATACCTTCTGCACCAGGTTCATGAAAAATGTAACTAAAAACACAAACTGTAAGAGCTGCTAACGGACTCTGTTCTACAGCAAAAAGCATCGACCGAAGCTTGTTTTCGTCCTCCTCTCCCTGCAGAAGACTACAGCCAGATTGGGCCCAAATAGTCAGCCTTTTTTTAAACCACTGGTGTGGTCTATGTTCCTTTCAAACATGTCATGCCACTGACAGCCCATTTGTATTTGCAATAACAACCTCTTCAATGGGGCACAAATAATCTGGCAGCAAAGTAGACGTGGTGATTGGTTAGCGGCGTCCTTAAAGTAGAAACTGGGGCCAGTCTGACTGAAATAATGGAAGAGGCCAATCACTGGCTGAGCACTGAGGATCAATAACACGGGGCTCACTGACGGATTGCAGAGCCTCGTACGGCCACAACCTACCACCACGTCCAGTGTAGACTGGCCCCGGCGCTGCCTTTACCCATGGGCAGTCACACAGCAACAGAGTCGACCACGTAACGCTAGCTAGCTAACACCAGTTTACAACGTTTATAACAGCCATTCTGTTACTGTGGAATTATCCACATCACATTTCCGTGTTGTGTTTAGTAAACCAGATGTGGACCTGAAAGCCCTTGTAGAAACGAATACTAAAACTACACACATTCCTCAGATGAAATTAACTTAACAGTTTAACTAATAACAGAGATTATATAAATGTTCCAAAGTAGATGCTTCACTGTCAGTGAAGTAGACTAATGTTTCATAAATGAAATTATGTAATAATATGCTTTCTTCTTGTATTGCTGAATCTGTACGTTAGATACATACAAAAGGCGTATCTTCTGTGGGTTATTGTTAACGGAAATACAGCCATGGGAGGGTAACATATGAAATGTTGTTGTTAACTAAAAAGAATTACATTGTTTCTAATTTAAATACTGGATGAAAAAAGGGACAACAGGAAACAAAGTTGATGTTGTACTAAGTAACTTTCAGGTTTCTCACGCTTTAATATTGCCTTATGTGAACTATATTGTGCAATAAGTAGTCCACACTACAGAAAGAAGTTTGAAATGCTCATTTGGTCGACCTAATAGTACAACTGATGGCTACAACCATCCAACAAAAAGTGGTACTTCAAACAAAACCTTATAAAAATGGTGGCACCTATTTGTGGCACGCCGGGCAGCCTAACGGCCAAAAGATCTGAATAGAAAGTGAACAGACGCTAAAGCCGGCCAGATGGAAAATCAGTTCTTCAGTCCCTAAGTAAGATAGACCTAATCACTTCCAGGTCAATACTGAAAATTGGAATGCTTTCGGAGTCATACCTTTCGGGTAAAAAATCATTTTTTAATTTAAAAACGTTGTTGTATATATAATTGTCGGATCAATTGAGTCGTATTTTTGCAGTACGGATTTCAGAGATAAGAGATTGGCATCAGCATAAGCTAAGTCCCATAATCATCAGTAGGGAACATAATCTGTTAATAGCCTTTGCCATCGTCTTGTTTTCCTCAGGCTCATAACAGAGCCAAATAGGACATTTCCCAGAAAGAAAGGAACAGCAGCAATCTCACAGCTCAGTGAAAATGAGTGATGTGGATGAACCAAGTGAACACATAACCAGGGACGACAGTTCCAAACCATACCCTATTCACTACATAGTGTACTACTGCTTTTCACACCATATAGGAGACTCATGCAATTTGGAATGCAGACGTAGTCTTCTATACCAAATATCTCAGTGGCAACTATCGTCCCTGTAGCTAATTACCCGTAAATTGATCATAATTAGTTTCAGTTGAGAAGAGAACCATCAAGTTCAATGATCCCTAGCATAGTGTCTTAAGTAGTTAGTGTATAAAACTTGTGAAAGCAAACACTGTTTGGGGACACTGTTAAGCAACGAAAAAGTCACGGACCCGCGCAAACAAAAAAAACATGTTTGCGGTCATTGGAAACAACTAAAAACTACTGCGAGAGACATATTCAAAAACTGTTTTACGAAACATGCTTAGCAAATTTGGAATTTCCGCTCAAATGTTAGCGCTTGTGACAAACACTGCTTGCAAAGGGTCCTGGGTATTTACGGTCAGGGTTTACGGAGCCCTGCATGGTGGCTGGCGGCTCAGACAGCTGAACGCTCAGAGGGGGTCAGGCAGACAGCGCTCCGGTACTTTCCGCCCAGTCAGCATTCATCAGTCTGGTTGACAGAGAGGCTTCTGGCCGCCAGCGCGGACAATGGCAAGGATGCCAGCGCTGATAGAACTATACTCGGGATGTAGCAATTCACAGATAATCATCGATCCCCCTGGTTCAAAGGTCTAAGACACAAGCGAAGTTTGGCAGCTGACCAAAATCTAGCGTGAACCGATCAAAAATGCCAACCGGAGGTGAAACTGAAAAAAGAACACACTATCATTTTTTTCTTCAAACTGTTTTTTTTGAACACACAGATATCAGGCACATGCAAAAATTCATTTTCACTTGCAAACCAGAGTTGACTGAGCAGGAATGAATGTTCTCCAAGCTATGATCCCAATAAGAAAATTATGTCAGAGCCCGGTTCGTCCTTCCATTTAACTTTGACAGGCTTTGTGGTTGGACACAACATGCCAATGTCAAATCGCGCCGCTTTTTCTTTGCCCAATCTGTTGTGTTGCCTTAAACACTGCATTTGACCATTTCTACATGCATACGGTAAAGAAGTGAGCACAGCAATAATTTTCACAAGCAGTTATGCATTCAGAGTTTGATAAAGCAAAAACGGATTGGAGTTTGGAAGACTGTGGTCTCCCATGTACGGTCCCAAATGGACAAAATCATACCGGTTTAAACCGGAGTGAAATTCAGAGGTATTCTAGAATTTTCTACGAATAAACAGCGGACGTATTCCTACCTAAAATAAATGTCTGCCGAAACTACAAGAATACCTGAGGGAAAGACATTCAAAAAGTTATCACAGTTAAAAGGACAGAAACACGGTATACTGTGGAGTCCCTCATCTAAGAGCCACCACTGGACTGGAGACAGATATAGCCTAGTAAAATGTTCTCTCTGTTCCCCCCCGGATGACCTCCACCCCCAGAGATCCAATTAAGTTCCATTAATAGTTATTACCTCTCATTAACTACAGCATTTTAATTTCAAATTTGACTTCTACAACCCTCTACCCCGAGCACGGGTGTGATGTGCTACTATACCCGAGAGCTGTCAATTCTCTGTGTCCAGGAGCACACAGCACTGGCACACTACAGAAAGCAGCAGGGAGAGGTCAAGAGAAGGGGCAGAGGGACTGCTGACGGCCTGCTGGTGAAAGTAGACAGACTGACAGTCTGGGCGTACACTGAGAACCCAGCCTGGCACCAGGGGGATTGCGTGGGCATGACAGGGGCAACACCTAAGAGGCCACTCGTTCTGAGCCGACTGGGCACGGCAGACCGGTGCTACTCACGTTGAATTTGATGATGTCATAAATCAGGTAACGCGGGACTGGTTGGCCGTTAACCTTGTCGATAATCATCTCCTGGGGAAACAAGAGACAGACAAGGGGTTTAGAAAGACCAAGGAACAGGAGAAAGTGTGAAAGAGAGCCGTATGCAAGAAACTATCGACGCAAGTCGCCGAAATAAAAATGAACCGTTCTCAGTGGTGCCAGCTGTGTCTCCTTAGGGGTACCTACGGCAGCCTGCGGCGAGTACCGGGGAGAGAAACGGCAAATGGGGGCAGAAATAGATTTGGACATTCATTATTCAATAACGGGAGTTGAGAATCAGGTACAGGGGAGATGGGCAGAGGCCATTCTGACACATGACCGGGTTTCACAAAGACGTTATGTCACTGCAGTGTAGAGGGCAGGAGAGGGGGGGGGGGGGGGGGGGGGGGGGGGGGGGGGGGGGGGGGGGGGGGGGGGGGGGGGGGGGGGGGGGGGGGGGGGGGGGGGGG